>JAXFYN010000542.1:0-99538 GCA_036172215.1 Camellia granthamiana
AGCTGTCTCCTCTACTCTCCACCAAATGCTGAAATACCCCATGGGAAGGGAGTGGCTATTATGTTCGGGAATTCATCCATACATCCTCCGCTAGAGGTAATTACACCCGTGTGTAGACACCCCATTTTTGACCGCCCTCAAGACTTGGGCATTACTGATGGCTTGCTCGGTGTTGAAAGATGTGCAGGCACAGGTCCGATTTCTTCAGCAAGGAGAGGGGCAAGTCTTTCAAAACACTTTGTTTAGAGGTTTGGAATTGAAGAAAAGAGGAGAGGAGGGGAGAAAATAGGTTGGAGGAGAAGTTCGGCATGAATCCGGGTAGGAGAGATCGAGCAGCCCTCGCTAAATCGGCTCATTCAATTGCATACTTGGAGTTAAGCTATGAGGCCACCATCGTTGGAAAGAAGACTTCCGGGGCTTCACTTTGTACTCAAGAATCTCCCAAAGCCAAGTCCGGGTGGAGGAGATATGATTGGTTAAAGCTGGGCATCATCCCGGTTGGATCGAGTCTGCGCGACTTCACGGAAAAGGGTATAACTTTTTGCATAGGAGGAATTTTAATGCAAGGTTTGTGCCATTGGAAAGCTAACTTCCGGGGCTTCGATTTGCATACCCATCGGCCTTTTTTTGACCAAGGAATCATCCATCGGCACTATATTTATCCGGCCGGCAGAAAATAGTGCCGACCGGCACTTTATTTTGGCCGATGATCAAACCTTCTGGCCGACCTGAACCCTTTGAACCCCCCAAGCATAGTGCACGTCAGCTGTGCCAGCTGGGATGCACAGAACCAGACCCACGTGCATCCATGTGCCTATTTTGCTTCCTTTTTGCACCTTTGAACCCCATTTGGTGCACCCTTTTGCTCATGGCTTCTTGAGGAAGCCTTGACCCCTTGTCTTGGCTTCCTCAAGAAGCCTTACCAGCTGTCCAAGCTTCCCTTATAAGCCTTGACCCCCCCTTGACCCTTTTTGAATTGCTTAGCCTCTAAGCCTTGGCTTGACTTTGCTTATATAAGGAGGCCCTCTCCTCCTTTGGTTAAGGTTGGAGTTCTTGAGCAAAAAACCAGAGGTTAGACATATATATCTAACATACATATCTACAACCCTCTATATCTATCCTATCCAAGCTTCCAAACACCTTGGTTCTTGCATCATTTGCTCTACAACACCTAGCACAACACCTCCATCTTCCATTCCAGCATTTGGGAGGTCATTTGCAGAGCTTAGGAGCACCAAAACTTGGTCCAAGAGGTGCTGGTTTGTTGGTCTACAAGGGTAAGCACACTTTTCCCCAAAACTAGCATTTTCTTGGTTCATATCTAAGCCATAGTTGCATGTATTTTTGAGCTTCGATGTAAACTACAAAGAGGCTTGTTTTGAGCCCTTCTTCAACATTGAAGAAGGGCTCAACCTTGTTTGGGACCCCCATGTATGACTTGCTTCATTACCCCTCTTTGGTCCCCTTTTTTTGCATGTTTCTTTAGCCTGCCATGCTTCTGTTTTTGGGCCTTCGACAGGCCTGAGAAGTGTCTTATTTTACCCCCCTCTACATGTCTCATGAAGGGTCTTTGGTTGTTTGGTGCACCCTTTTGGTACTTCATGTTATACCCCTTTGTGGGTCTTAATCTTGCATTGCGTTTTGAGCATGTTTGTATATTGATTTGGGGGTTGTTGTCTACTGTGAGTAGTCATATTTTTGATCCCTCTTCAGTGTTGTTGAAGGGTCTTTTTCAGTTTGGGCTTTGCATCTTACACTTGCTTTGTAATGCCTCTTTGGTCCCTTAACATGCCTAGGTTGTTAGCCCTAGCTTGAGCATGCTTTAGGCTTAGATCCATGAAGTGTACATGCTTATTTTGCCATGTTTTAGCTCTGTCCATAGTCATTTGGGTTGATCTTGGCATGCATTATATAGCCTCTTTGCATTTTAGGCTTGCTAGCCTTCGAGTATGCATGTGTAGCATGTGTTGCTTACCTTGTTTTGATGGTTTGGAACCATCTAGCATGTCATTTCAGACCCTTTGGTGTGCTTGTATGCTTACCTTAGTTGCCTCTTTGATGCTTTGAAAGCATGTGTTGCATGCTCCATGTTTTGGCCTTAATGCATGCCTTTGATTTCAAGCCTCTTAGATGCCATCTAAGCAGCCATTTGGCTTTGTTTTAACATGCTAAAAACCTATTTTTAGTTGTTTAATGCATGCCATATTTGTTTTGTATAAGTATAGTTCAATGCCCCATTGACTTGCTTTGAATGTTGGACCTATGTGTGCATGCTTTTTGTACTTTGTTGCTTGGTTTGGCACCATGTTTAGCATGATTTTCAGAGCTTCATATGCATGCTAGTAGTCCATTGTTGTACCCCTTTAAGTGTGCTTAAGGGTTGTTTGTTATGCTTAAGTGTCGGTGCCTTAACTTGTGCATATGTGCGTGTGTGTTTGGCCCTCATGACTTAGCATCTTGGCTACTGTTTTAGGCCTATAGGAGTTGCCTAATCCATGTTTAAGTCCATCCTTCAGTTTGGTTTGCATGCTTGCCTTGTGTGCTTACTTGCATGTTTGCATAAGTGCCTAGCATTGTCCATTTTGCACACTAATTGCCATGTCTAGGATTGCATCATATTGGCATACATGCTAGGCCTCTTGAAGTCAAGTCATGATAGAGGTTTGAGCACCCTTGTTTGCTTGTTTGCATTGCATGCATTTGAAATCAAAGTTGCATTCTTGGTTCTTAGGGCCATCATGCATGGAAATGCGCGATTGGTGGTCCGGGAATCGAGGCACATGCCCCTTTGAGTCAATAACATGATAAGGGGTGTGTATAGTGCATAAATACCTTGAATCACATTGCCATGCATGTTGTTGTCCTCTGCTGCTGTGGGTTGCAGGTTCTGCAGGTGTTAAGTGCCGGCCGGCACTATTAGTGCCGACCGGCCGTCAATTGCCAGCCGATAACTTCATATAGTGCCGGTGGCCTCCTTCTTCAGCCGGTGGTGCTCTACCCCAGCCGGTGGTACTCCCCAGTGCCCTGAGAGGCACTCCTGGGACTTTGGCAATTTTCAGAGGAGGATAGCAGGGGAAACAGAGGCAATCCGTGCATGGCAGTGCGATTCCGAGCCAATTCCGAGCGCGCGCTGCATTTGAGCCCTCTTCCCGAGGCGTTTACTGCTTTAATTAACTTAGTTGATTTGTTAATTAATTTAGTTAATTTGTAATAATTAATTAGCTTGCGTAGTTAATTAATTTGTATTATTCTTTTGGTCCCTCCGAGCGAGGGCAAATTTGTAATAAGTGTGTGTGAGTGGGTGCATGTCTTCCAACCCCCATTTCTTTCTACCCTTTTATTTACCTGCTTATGATGGTAGATTAGGGCACATCTAAATTAGCATGCCTTATGCAATGCATGCGTGCATTCATGCATTTGTTTACATGCACCGGGCTCGGTACATCATACAAACTGCATCGTATTTTCAATTCCAAAATTGAATACGTGTTATTTGTAGCATTCCATATGCCATGTTTAGGATAGCCGAGCCTGCCTAGATTACATCTTTGCATGTGTTGCATTAGACATTTCAGTATGCTTAGGTCCATGCATGGATTTCTAATAAGCTTCTGTTTTGGCTTGGAGTGCGATGTAAGTTTTTATGCTTTAGCATGTCGCATGTGTGTGAATGTTGCCATGATAGCATGCTTACCATGAGGCTAAGTGCTTATGTGATATAACTGCATGAATGCCTGTGGGTGGAGGTTGGATTGCGTGAGTTGGAATAACTCGTTGAAATCCGCATTTTAGCCTACTTGCGAGTAGCAAAATCTAACACGTTTTTCGAGACAAAACGGATATGCAATGTTTATTTCCAAGTTAGGCAATCTAGTCTATACTTTTGTGTTGTGCGCATCACATAGTAATTCTAGGTTAATAACCGGAATAAGAACGCATAAAGTTTTCAAAAACGGATATCATGGTTAGTAGAGGCCGGTCTTCGGACCGGGCGAAAGGGGGTGCTCATAGCTGACCTTCCCCGATCGTACCCAAGCTCCCGAGCCAAGACCACTTTGGTGATGACGGACATGTGGCCTTCGGCACCGAGTCAGGGTTTCCTAAATTTCCCATTTTAAAATATTTAGGTGGCGACTCTGTAATCTGGCAAAGCAGTCCATGTTTGGCACTACTTTCAAAAAAATCTGTTTTCTCAAACGATTTGCCGGATTTGGACTCTTTGGTTCAGATTTAGAACCGCGACAAAATCGAGTCCGAACTGTAGCCGAGGTCCCCCGCGGACGTGTTACAGTTTCTGGCGACTCTGCTGGGGATTTTCGAGAGCTTGACTCGAACTCGTGATATCCTGTTTTGACTACACTTATGTGTTTCTTTGCATTGCATGTGCATTGGTGCGCCTAGGACACCGTGTTGGCCATCTGCTATTCCTGAGCGGTTTGCTGGAGGCTTGTCTTGTCAAGGCATGACCATAAGGCTGACCGGTTGCGGGCTCTGCCAGTATGGGAACACAAACCCCGGTTTTACCGGGGCACCCTCTTCGACCATTCGACCTAGTGCATATTCGGAATCCATAGTGACCATTCCAAACTAGGACAGGTTGCTTACCCGATGTTAGGTTGTTTGAAACTGCTGTGTGCGTAGTGAAACCCTAGCTCCTGACAAAATAGGACAGGGAAACCCTACCCCAATATAGGGGTGTATTGGCTCTCATTTACTTGCTATGTGCTTTTAGAGTGTATCTCTACAGGGAATGCATATACCAGTTTGCGAGTTTGGGCATCAGGCCTGCGGGCACCAGTATCAGTATTTTGAGAATCAGTTATACCTGCGGGTATCAGATTCAGATTTGGGGCAATGATTTCGGGGAACAGTAATCAGTAATGGAATACAGTCGTTCAGCTCTGCTTGTATCTGTTTTGGTGAAGTTGAACTGAGATGCTGTCTGTTTTCCCTTTTGCTAGGGTAGTCTTGGAACCATAGCTTCAGAAGGCTCCACTATCTCCCGGGTACATTGGATTTGTACTGATAGACTTTGTCAGGTTAGAGACTCGGTCCAAGGGTAATCAAGGCTAGAGAAGGCTAGTCAGGCACAGATCGCCAGTTCAGCAGTTACCAGATCAGTGGCCCTTATCCATCCCTCCAGTAAACAGGTCAGTCAGATGGATCAGCAGAATACATCAGGGATGGAAGCAATGATGCGTCAAATGCAGGAAACTATGAAACTCATGCAACAAGACGCTGTCCGCCAAGCGGAATTTTCCAAGCAGCAAGTTGCAATCATGGCTCAGCAGGCTGAGCTCATCACCAGGCTGCAACAGCAAAGCGGTGCGTCTGCTTCACAACAAGTTCCTCCCCCAGTAGGAGCTCCAGCACCTGGGGAGATGCCAAATGTCCAGGAAGGTACAGACATTTCGGTAGGGCCGGCTCCGCCCCCAATTTTACCCCAGTCATCAAAAACACCCACCAACCTACCGGACTCTCCCTTTGAGTTCGAGACGGATCCCACAGCACTGAAGTTGAGCAAGCTTGAAAAGCTATTCAAGAAATCCCAAGGAGTCAAGACCATCCCTGACATTGAAGATGGATACACAGACACAGCTGTGACATTGCCAGACAGGTTCAAGATGCCTCACATCGACCGTTTTGACGGGTCAGGAGATCCCATAGTCCACCTGAGTTTGTTTTCAGATGTTCTGCGCCCGATGGGCTTGACAAGATTACAGAAGCTCTCCCTCTTTAGCAGGACCCTGTCAGGTATCGCGGCCATCTGGTACGCCAAATTAGAGGACTCAGTGAAACAAAGCTGGGAGGAGATGTCCGAGGCCTTCGTCGCACAATATTCATACAATACCCAGATCGAGATCACAACCCGTGATCTTGAGACAACCAGGCAAGAGCCGAAAGAGGGCTTCTCTGACTTTGTAACCCGTTGGAGAGCCAAAGCTTCTTCGATGACCACCAGGCCGGTCGACAAGGACCAGATACGGATGATTGTGCGCAATCTCCAACCCAGGCTGATGCAGAAGATGATTGTCCTCCCCCTACCCACCTTTGCAGACCTCCATGAGATTGGGGTACAAATCGAGGACGCTATAAAGCAAGGCCTCATTGACCAGGAGAAGGAGCAGCCCAGGAGGGCGTTTTCCCGCAGTTCGAATGTGACCACCAGTGGTGATGCAACTGCAAGACCTTCTGAAGTGGGCATGGTCACCAACACCACATCACAAAAAGCTACCCCATTCACCGGTGCGTCCGGAAGTAGCTCACAGAAAACCAAATATCCACCTCGAGTCAAGAGGGTTTTCACCCCACTTCATATGCCTTTGTCAAAGGCTCTAGAGGTCCTAATCCGAAAAGGACATCTGAAACCATTGGAACAATGGCCTTTACCTGATCCTCTCCCTCCAAAACATAACCGGACTAAGTACTGTGCGTACCATCAACAAACCGGTCATGAGACCGATAGCTGCTTTCGTCTGCGCCATGATGTACAAGATTTGTTTGACAACAACGTCATCACCGCACCAGCTCAGTAAGGTCTATCGTCACTGGGTCAGTGAACTTTGGGGATAGTACGAATATGTGATCAGGGGATGAACCACCTGCGGGCGGCACTCAGTTTAGTCCAGATGTGGCGTATGGCACGCACTGTTTTGAGCATTTTGAATGCTAGTTTTATACTTTCTGACTTGGGTATTGGGTCAGTCTTGTCGTTTTGTGTTGAGTCAGTCTTTTTATACTGAGTCAGTCGGGTCTGTCTTGTTGTATCGAGTCAGTCCTGTTTTGTCAGAGTCGGGTGATTTCGGGGGTGTTACCTCGGACATCACTTACTTGTTTTGTGTCTGTCTTTTCATTTTGTTTTGAGTCTGTTTCTGCCAGGGAGCTAGTTGTGCCAACAGATTCTGAATGGAACAGCAGTGATTTTCACACTCTTGTGTTTGCTTCTGCCGTGTGCCAGTTGTGCCAGAAATTCTAAATGAGATGACAGTATTTGACTAAGAACTCTGTCTTTTCTGTGCCTTGAAGCCATTGTAATGACCTGAGTTTTCCAAAACTTTTTTCGAAACATTGTGATAAAAACGAAGAGGAAGGAATTCCTCGGGTTTTGCAAAATTTGATCAACTGAGAGAAAGAGAGGCGTGCTAAGCCCTTAATGAATGAAATCATGCTTGTTAATGTGAGTACTGAGAAGGATCCTGGCTTGATCCAGATTGGTCCCACACTGTCTTCAGCACGAGCGATTTGTCGCCTTCTTAAAAGATTTCAAAAAATGTTTTGCGCGATCCCGCGAAGACTTGTGTGGAATCGCTCTTGAGATTGCGCAGCTTAGGATCGCTCTCAGCCTCGAGACTCGACCCCTCATTTTCAAACCTTGGACTTCAATTCCAAATGTCCAACTACAACGTGAGGCCTGCGTGGCCAAATTCAAAGCAACCCTCGAACTAGGGGCAAGAGAGTCAGATCAAGAAGTTAAAGTGTTTTCAGAAGAAGCTTGCAAAGCTAGATCAGAAGCCCCCCCCTCAAACTAGGGGCAAAAATGTCAGATAAGCTCGAAGACCCGAAGTTGGATCCTTCGGTAAATCGATACAACAGCCACTCTCTTGGATACGGATGGCTTCAATCTCAAAAAACCATTTGGCATGGACTTGTTACACTTTTACCCTTTGAGAGGCTCGCTGGGCCGAAAATCCGGAAGGACGACCCAGGCAAAAGTTAGAGCAAAGCAAAAAAAAAAAGGAAATGAAAATGCAAAGAAAGGAACAAAAAAAAAAGAAAAAAAAAGAAAAAAGAGAAAAAATTCAAAGATACAAAAATGCAAAAAGAAAAGAAAAGAAAAATGCAAAAAAAAAGAAGAAGAAGAAAGAGGAAAGAAAAGAATAGAAAAAAGAAAAAAGAACAAAGCTCGCAAGGTCGAAAACCCGCATTGGGCACCTTGGCAAAAGTTAGAGCATAAAAAGGAGAGGTTAAATACCCGAGTGTACCTTAACCCCCGAACTACGTAAGGCTTGATTCCCATCTTTGGGATACGTAGGCAACTTCATTCTGAAGTCCAGCCCTAAAACACTTCAAATTCAGTTGTGTCCATGAAATGGTTTTGATCATCTTTGCCTTCTCTGTATCCGAGAGTTCGGTTGTGATCGTCGCTCTGAAGGATTGATTTCAATACGCTGCGGTGCCATTTAGACAAAGGGCAACTTTCCGTTGCCATTCAATGCACTGCGGTGTCATTTCAAACAAGGGGCAACTTTTCGTTGCCATGCAGTGTCCTTCAGACAAGGGGCAATTTTCCATTGCTATGGGTCCGAGGTTGTGCATCTCAAAGAGTTGGTTCCCTGCTTGTTGAGCGGTGGCCGTTCGCAAAAACAGTTTTTGAGAATTTTTACTGAGGTTGACTATTCTCTCAAAAATCATTCCATTTTTTTCAAAACTGGCCCATTTTCTTGGACCCAAAAAAGGAAAATTTTCAGTGCTCATAGCCTGACTTGCATGATTTTAAATCAGAAAATCGAACAAGCATGTTAATCTAACTCTCATGTTAGTCAAAATTGTTTTAGTAGAAAGCAAAATAAAAAAAAAATGGTCAAAATGATGAACTAGGGGCACAGTTGAGTCAGGCTTCCTGTCTTTTCCCCGTCGCCAGCATACCTGCCAGAAAGGGCACAACTGAAGTCAACAACGAAATGCGGAAAGCTCTCTCGTCCTCCGAGCAACGAGGTATCAAGCCAAGTGTGAAACACGAACTGGAATGGATCAAGATATTCCACTCCCTCATCTGGACAGATCTAACCACGTCCAAACTCCCCAGCAGGGCATCATCAATCGATGTTAGCTACAGATTTGCTACACACCCAGTTGTGGCACAACCCCTTTGTGGGAAAGTTCACTGTTGTAAGCAGAAGAAGAGAATCTAGTAGAATGCTAGGGGCGAGAACCCGTAACTTCATATCTATCCATCAACCACCCAGGGGAGGGATGAAAAATGAGAGATTGAAGAATAGAGAGGTGTGCGATGAGAGAAAAAGTGAGCAAAAGGGTTTTGAGAGAAAAACCAAGCCTGAGGGCCGAGTGATGTGAGAATCACAAATGAGAAAGGGTGGGAAATAATACCCGGTGAAACAGGCTCCCTGTGCACATTTGAGTCTTGTGTTTTGTTTTGTCTCTCTTGATTCTTGTTTTGAGTCGTCTCGAGTGTCACTCGATGTGTCTAGGTTATGTGCCTTTTATTTCTGTGTTGAGTCATTTTGCTGTGTCCAGTCGTAGGCTCAATACCCAGTCGAGAACTTATTCTCACCGTCAATTTCAAAATAAAATCGTTTTGTGCTTCGAGTGCCGTGCCGTTCTCCACATTTGTGCAAAATAGAATTTGTTCTTTCATAAAACTGCAGGGTTCACCCCCGATAAGTGTGAACAGTAAAACCAGGACCTATTTGAAGCTATAGTGGTTCCGGACTGCAAAATAAAAGCAAAAGAGGAAAACGTCGGGTATCTGAGTTTGTTTCAACTTCAGTAAGTTCCGAGACTACATCCCGTGTGTACCTCTTCAGGCCTTGCCAGTGCTCCGAAGTATGAGTGTACCTCTACCTCAAGCTCAAGATCAAGTCTACTTCAAACCAGAATAGTGTATCAATCACACCTCATTCCCTTAGTGTATCAATCACACTTCATTCACTTAGTGTATCAATCACACTTCATTCATTCAGTGTATCTAACACACTTTATTTGCTTTAGTGTATCAATCACACTCCGTTCACTTCATGTATCTATCACACACAGTCATTCGCTCCACTTAGTGTATCTAACACACTTCATTTGCCTTAAGTGTATCAATCACACTTCATTCACTTAGTGTATCAATCACACTTCATACTCATTTAGTGTATCAATCACACTTTATTCACTTGGTGTATCAATCACACTTCTTTCATTTTGTGTATCTATCACGCACATTCTCGTTTTGTGTATCTATCACACACATTCTCGTTTTGTGTATCTATCACGCACATATTCACTTTTGTGTATCTATTACGCTCTCACTCAGTGTATCAATCACACTTCACTCACTTTGTGTATCTATCACACCATTCTTCTCTTCATATCACATGTTTGCTTTGTGTATCAATCACACTCTGTTTACCTCATGTATCTGTCACATGATTACTTTAGTGTATCCATCACACCTCATTTACTTCCGTTTGCTTCATGTATCTCTCACATGTTTATTTAGTGCATCAATCACACTCTCATCACACTTCACTCATTTTGTGTATCTATCACACACATACTTATTTAGTGTATCAATCACATTTCATTCTCATTTTCTGTATCTATCACACACATCCTCATTTAGTGTATCAATCACACGCTTCATTGCATTCAGTGTATCAATCACACACTTTATTGCATTCAGTGTATCAATCACACACTTCATTTCATTTAGTGTATCAATCACACACTTCATTGCATTCAGTGTATCAATCACACACTTCATTCTTTTAGTATATCAATCATACTCCTGTTCACTAAGTGCATCTATCACACTTCGTGTTCACCTCTAGTATATCCATCATACTTATTCACTAAGTGCATCTATCACACTTCGTGTTCACCTCTAGTATATCCATCATACTTGTTCACTAAGTGCATCTATCACACTTCGTGTTCACCTCTAGTATATCCATCATACTTATTCACTAAGTGCATCTATCACACTTCGTGTTCACCTCTAGTATATCCATCATACTTGTTCACTAAGTGCATCTATCACACTTCGTGTTCACCTTTAGTATATCAATCATACTCCCGTTCACTAAGTGCATCTATCACACTTTGTGTTCACTTTTAGTATATCAATCATACTCCTGTTCACTAAGTGCATCTATCACACTTTGTGTTCACTTTTAGTGTATCAATCGTACTTCCGTTCACTAAGTGCATCTATCACACTTTGTGTTCACTTTTAGTATATCAATCATACTCATGTTCACTAAGTGCATCTATCACACTTTGTGTTCACTTTTAGTATATCAATCATACTCCCGTTCACTAAGTGCATCTATCACACTTTGTGTTCACTTTTAGTATATCAATCATACTCCTGTTCACTAAGTGCATCTATCACACTTCGTGTTCACTTTTAGTATATCAATCATACTCCCGTTCACTAAGTACATCTATCACACTTCGTGTTCACATTTAGTATATCAATCATACTTGTTCACTAAGTGCATCTATCACACTTTGTGTTCCCTTTCAGTATATCTATCATACTTGTTCACTAAGTGCATCTATCACACTTCGTGTTCACCTCTAGTATATCCATCATACTTGTTCACTAAGTGCATCTATCACACTTCGTGTTCACATTTAGTATATCCATCATACTTGTTCACTAAGTGCATCTATCACACTTTGTGTTCACTTTTAGCGTATCAATCACACTCTGTTCACTAAGTGCATCTATCACACTCTGTGTTCGCTTTTGGTGTATCAATCACACGCTCACTTTGTGTATCTATCACACACTTTCGCTTTGTGTATCAATCACACGCTCGCTTTGTGTATCAATCACACACTTTCGCTTTGTGTATCTACCACACACATTCACTTTTTGTATCTATCACATGCTCCCTTTGTATATCCACCACACACATTCGCTTAGTGTATCTACCACATATTTGCTTTGTGTATCCATCACACTCGTTTTGCTTTGTGTATCTGTCACACTTTGCTTCACTTAGTGTATCAACCACACTTTATTCATTTAGTGTATCCATCACGCTCTCTTCACTTTGGTGTATCCATCACACATGTTTTTTTCACTTAGTGTATCTATCACACTTCGTTCACTTTTGTGTATCTAACGCACATGTTCGTGAGAATCGCATAATTCTCTTACATCCTTTCTGCATTATGGTGTAGTCTGGTGTATGCTAGCTTAAAACTGTTGCATGTGTGCTTCGTTACAGCATCCTTTACATGATCATAAGTTATGCACTTGCATTGTGCATCACTTTGCATCCTGCCCCCGAACTACGCTGGTTTGATTCCTTGCAAAGGGATACGTAGGCAGCCTCCGGGCACAACCATTTATCTATCTATATTTTGTTTGTTTGTCCAAGTCTTCGGCCTTATCAAAAATGGGTCGTCTCGGGGCTTTGACATTCACTCCCGTCATTGTTATGACTTCCGAGTTCTGTCAAAGAGGGGCAACTGTAGACACCCCATTTTTGACCGCCCTCAAGACTTGGGCATTACTGATGGTTTGCTCGGTGTTGAGAGATGTGCAGGGCACAGGTTCAGTTTCTTCGGCAAGAAGAGAGGCAAATCTTTCAAAACACTTCGCTTAAGGGTTTGGAGTTGAGGAAAAGAAGAAAGGAGAGGAGAAAACTGGTCTGGGAGAAGTTCGGCATGAATCTGGGTAGAAGGGAGTCGAGCAGCCCTCGCTGAATCAGGCTTATTCAATTGCATACTTGGAGTTGAGCTATGAGGCCACCACCATCGGAAAGAAGACTTCCGGGGCTTCATTTTTCATTCAAGAATCTCCTAGAGCCAAGTCAGGGTGGAGGAGATATGATTGGTTGAAGATGGGCATCATCCCGGTTGGATCGAGTCTGCGCGACTTCACGGAAAAGGGAATAACTTTTTGCACAGGAGGAATTTTGATGCAAGGTTTGCGCCATTGGAAAGCTAACTTCCGGGGCTTCAATTTGCATACCCACCGGCCATTTTTTGACCTCAGGATCATCTATCGGCACTCTATTTAGCCGACCGGCACTTTTTAGTGCCGACCGGCACTTTATTTTGGCCGATGATCAAATTTTCTGGCTGGTTTGCACCCTTTGCACCCTCCAAGCCTGGTGCATACCAGCTGTGCCAGCTGGGATGCACAGAACTCGACCCACGTGCATACATGTGCCCATTTTGCACCCTTTAACCACCTTTGGCCTCCTTCTTTGCACCCTTTGCTCAAGGCTTCTTGGGGAAGCCTTGACCCCTTGTCTTGGCTTCCTCAAGAAGCCTTACCAGCTGTCCAAACTTCTAGAGTAAGCCTTGGCCCCCCTTGACCCTTTTTGAATGACTTAGCCACTAAGTCTTGGCTTGACTTTGCTTATATAAGGAGGCCCTCTCCTCCTTTGGTTAAGGTTGGAGTTCTTGAGCAAAAAACCAGAGGTTAGACATATATATCTAACATACATATCTACAACCCTCTATATCTATCCTATCCAAGCTTCCAAACACCTTGGTTCTTGCATCATTTGCTCTACAACACCTAGCACAACACCTCCATCTTCCATTCCAGCATTTGGGAGGTCATTTGCAGAGCTTAGGAGCACCAAAACTTGGTCCAAGAGGTGCTGGGTTTGTTGGTCTACAAGGGTAAGCACACTTTTCCCCAAAAAAAAAAAAAAAAAAAAAAAAAAAAAACTAGCATTTTCTTGGTTCATATCTAAGCCATAGTTGCATGTATTTTTGAGCTTCGATGTAAACTACAAAGAGGCTTGTTTTGAGCCCTTCTTCAACATTGAAGAAGGGCTTAACCTTTTTTGGGACCCCCATGTATGACTTGCTTCATTACCCCTCTTTGGTCCCCTTTTTTTGCATGTTTCTTTAGCCTGCCATGCTTCTGTTTTTGGGCCTTCGAGAGGCCTGAGAAGTGTCTTATTTTACCCCCCTCTACATGTCTCATGAAGGGTCTTTGGCTATTTGGTGCACCCTTTTGGTACTTCATGTTATACCCCTTTGTGGGTCTTAATCTTGCATTGCATTTTGAGCATGTTTGTATATTGATTTGGGGGTTGTTGTCTACTGTGAGTAGTCATATTTTTGATCCCTCTTCAGTGTTGTTGAAGGGTCTTTTTCAGTTTGGGCTTTGCATCTTACACTTGCTTTGTAATGCCTCTTTGGTCCCTTAACATGCCTAGGTTGTTAGCCCTAGCTTGAGCATGCTTTAGGCTTAGATCCATGAAGTGTACATGCTTATTTTGCCATGTTTTAGCTCTGTCCATAGTCATTTGGGTTGATCTTGGCATGCATTATATAGCCTCTTTGCATTTTAGGCTTGCTAGCCTTCGAGTATGCATGTGTAGCATGTGTTGCTTACCTTGTTTTGATGGTTTGGAACCATCTAGCATGTCATTTCAGACCCTTTGGTGTGCTTGTATTGCTTACCTTAGTTGCCTCTTTGATGCTTTGAAAGCATGTGTTGCATGCTCCATGTTTTGGCCTTAATGCATGCCTTTGATTTCAAGCCTCTTAGATGCCATCTAAGCAGCCATTTGGCTTTGTTTTAACATGCTAAAAACCTATTTTTAGTTGTTTAATGCATGCCATATTTGTTTTGTATAAGTATAGTTCAATGCCCCATTGACTTGCTTTGAATGTTGGACCTATGTGTGCATCCTTTTTGTACTTTGTTGCTTGGTTTGGCACCATGTTTAGCATGATTTTCAGAGCTTCATATGCATGCTAGTAGTCCATTGTTGTACCCCTTTAAGTGTGCTTAAGGGTTGTTTGTTATGCTTAAGTGTCGGTGCCTTAACTTGTGCATATGTGCGTGTGTGTTTGGCCCTCATGACTTAGCATCTTGGCTACTGTTTTAGGCCTATAGGAGTTGCCTAATCCATGTTTAAGTCCATCCTTCAGTTTGGTTTGCATGCTTGCCTTGTGTGCTTACTTGCATGTTTGCATAAGTGCCTAGCATTGTCCATTTTGCACACTAATTGCCATGTCTAGGATTGCATCATATTGGCATACATGCTAGGCCTCTTGAAGTCAAGTCATGATAGAGGTTTGAGCACCCTTGTTTGCTTGTTTGCATTGCATGCATTTGAAATCAAAGTTGCATTCTTGGTTCTTAGGGCCATCATGTATGGAAATGCGCGATTGGTGGTCCGGGAATCGAGGCACATGCCCCTTTGAGTCAATAACATGATAAGGGGTGTGTATAGTGCATAAATACCTTGAATCACATTGCCATGCATGTTGTTGTCCTCTGCTGCTGTGGGTTGCAGGTTCTGCAGGTGTTAAGTGCCGGCCGGCACTATTTAGTGCCGACCGGCCGTCAATTGCCAGCCGATAACTTCATATAGTGCCGGTGGCCTCCTTCTTCAGCCGGTGGTGCTCTACCCCAGCCGGTGGTACTCCCCAGTGCCCTGAGAGGCACTCCTGGGACTTTGGCAATTTTCAGAGGAGGATAGCAGGGGAAACAGAGGCAATCCGTGCATGGCAGTGCGATTCCGAGCCAATTCCGAGCGCGCGCTGCATTTGAGCCCTCTTCCCGAGGCGTTTACTGCTTTAATTAACTTAGTTGATTTGTTAATTAATTTAGTTAATTTGTAATAATTAATTAGCTTGCGTAGTTAATTAATTTGTATTATTCTTTTGGTCCCTCCGAGCGAGGGCAAATTTGTAATAAGTGTGTGTGAGTGGGTGCATGTCTTCCAACCCCCATTTCTTTCTACCCTTTTATTTACCTGCTTATGATGGTAGATTAGGGCACATCTAAATTAGCATGCCTTATGCAATGCATGCGTGCATTCATGCATTTGTTTACATGCACCGGGCTCGGTACATCATACAAACTGCATCGTATTTTCAATTCCAAAATTGAATACGTGTTATTTGTAGCATTCCATATGCCATGTTTAGGATAGCCGAGCCTGCCTAGATTACATCTTTGCATGTGTTGCATTAGACATTTCAGTATGCTTAGGTCCATGCATGGATTTCTAATAAGCTTCTGTTTTGGCTTGGAGTGCGATGTAAGTTTTTATGCTTTAGCATGTCGCATGTGTGTGAATGTTGCCATGATAGCATGCTTACCATGAGGCTAAGTGCTTATGTGATATAACTGCATGAATGCCTGTGGGTGGAGGTTGGATTGCGTGAGTTGGAATAACTCGTTGAAATCCGCATTTTAGCCTACTTGCGAGTAGCAAAATCTAACACGTTTTTCGAGACAAAACGGATATGCAATGTTTATTTCCAAGTTAGGCAATCTAGTCTATACTTTTGTGTTGTGCGCATCACATAGTAATTCTAGGTTAATAACCGGAATAAGAACGCATAAAGTTTTCAAAAACGGATATCATGGTTAGTAGAGGCCGGTCTTCGGACCGGGCGAAAGGGGGTGCTCATAGCTGACCTTCCCCGATCGTACCCAAGCTCCCGAGCCAAGACCACTTTGGTGATGACGGACATGTGGCCTTCGGCACCGAGTCAGGGTTTCCTAAATTTCCCATTTTAAAATATTTAGGTGGCGACTCTGTAATCTGGCAAAGCAGTCCATGTTTGGCACTACTTTCAAAAAAATCTATTTTCTCAAACGATTTGCCGGATTTGGACTCTTTGGTTCAGATTTAGAACCGCGACAAAATCGAGTCCGAACTGTAGCCGAGGTCCCCCGCGGACGTGTTACAGTGTTCGAAGCGTAATGCATGAGAAATGGTAAGTAAACACCGTATTTACATATCTGCCATTGTGCAGGAGAATCTGTATAGGTGTTCGAGTGTTCGAATCCTAATGCATGAGAAATGGTAAGTAAACGTCGTATTTACGTATCTGCCACTGTGCAGGAGAATCCGTGTTGGTGTTCGAGTGTTCGAACACTAAAGCGTGAGAAATGGTAAGTAAACGCCGTATTTACATATTTGCCACTGTGCAAGAGAATCCGTATAGGTGTTCGTGTGTTCGAACCCAAATGCGTGAGAAATGGTAAGTAAACGGCGTACTTACGTATCTTCCACTGTGGAGGAGAATTCGTATAGGTGTTCGAGTGTTCGAAGCGCAATGCGTGAGAAATGGTAAGTAAACGCCGTATTTACATATCTGCCACTGTGCAGGAGAATCCGTATAGGTGTTCGAATGTTCGAACCGTAATGCGTGAGAAATGGTAAGTAAACGCCGTACTTACATATCTGCCACTGTGCAGGAGAACCGTATAGGTGTTCGAATGTTCGAACCGTAATGCGTGAGAAATGGTAAGTAAACGCCGTATTTACATATCTGCCCTTGTGCAGGAGAACCGTATAGGTGTTCGAGTGTTCGAAGCGTAATGCCTGAGAAATGGTCAGTAAACGTCGTATTTACATATCTGGCACTGTGCAGGAGAATCCGTGTAGGTGTTCGATTGTTCGAACCCTAAAGCGTGAGAAATGGTAAGAAAACACCGTATTTACATATCTGCCACGGTGCAGGAGAATCCGTATAGGTGTTCGAGTGTTCGAACCCTAATGCATGAGAAATGGTAGGTAAACGTCGTATTTACATATCTGTCACTGTGCAGGAGAATCCGTATAGGTGTTCGAGTGTTCGAAGCGTAATGCGTGAGAAATGGTAAGTAAACGCCGTATTTACATATCTGCCACTGTGCAGGAGAATCCGTATAGGTGTTCGAGTGTTCGAAGCATAATGCGTGAGAAATGGTAAGTAAACGCCGTATTTACATATCTGCCACTGTGCAGGAGAATCCGTATAGGTGTTCGTGTGTTCGAACCCTAATGCGTGAGAAATGGTAAGTAAACGCCGTATTTACATATCTGCTACTGTGCAGGAGAATCCGTATAGGTGTCCAAGGGTTCGAAGCGTAATGCGTGAGAAATGGTAAGTAAACGCCGTATTTACATATCTGCCACTGTGCAGGAGAATCCGTATAGGTGTTCGAGTGTTCGAACCGTAATGCGTGAGAAATGGTAAGTAAACGCCGTATTTACATATCTGCCACTGTGCAGGAGAATCCGTTTAGGTGTTCGTGTGTTCGAACCGTAATGCATGAGAAAGGGTAAGTAAACGCCATATTTAGATATCTGCCACTGTGCAGGACAACCCGTATAGGTGTTCGAGTGTTCGAACCGTAATGCGTGAGAAACGGTAAGTAACGCCGTATTAACATATCTGCCACTGTGCAGGAGAATCCGTATAGGTGTTCGAGTGTTCGAAGCGTAATGCGTCAGAAATGGTAAGTAAACGTCGTATTTACATATCTGCCACTGTGCAGGAGAATCCGTATACGTGTTCAAATGTTCGAACCGTAATGCGTGAGAAATGGTAAGTAAACGCCGTATTTACATATCTGCCACTGTGCAGGAGAACCGTATAGGTGTTCGAGTGTTCGAAGCGTAATGCCTGAGAAATGGTCAGTAAACGTCGTATTTACATATCTGGCACTGTGCAGGAGAATCCGTGTAGGTGTTCGATTGTTCGAACCCTAATGCGTGAGAAATGGTAAGAAAACACCGTATTTACATATCTGCCACGGTGCAGGAGAATCCGTATAGGTGTTCGAGTGTTCGAACCCGAATGCGTGAGAAATGGTAAGTAAACGCCGTATTTACGTATCTGCCACTGTGCAGGAGAATCCGTATAGGTGTTCGACTGTTCGAAGCGTAATGCGTGAGAAATGGTAAGTAAACGCCGTATTTACATATCTGCCACTGTGCAGGAGAACCGTATAGGTGTTCGAGAGTTCGAAGCGTAATGCCTGAGAAATGGTCAGTAAACGCCGTATTTACATATCTGGCCCTGTGCAGGAGAATCCGTGTAGGTGTTCGAGTGTTCGAACCCTAATGCATGAGAAATGGTAGGTAAACGTCGTATTTACATATCTGTCACTGTGCAGGAGAATCCGTATAGGTGTTCGAGTGTTCGAAGCATAATGCGTGAGAAATGGTAAGTAAACGCCGTATTTACATATCTGCCACTGTGCAGGAGAATCCGTATAGGTGTTCGAGTGTTCGAAGCGTAATGCGTGAGAAATGGTAAGTAAACGCCGTATTTACATATCTGCCACTGTGCAGGAGAATCCGTATAGGTGTTCGTGTGTTCGAACCCTAATGCGTGAGAAATGGTAAGTAAACGCCGTATTTACATATCTGCTACTGTGCAGGAGAATCCGTATAGGTGTCCAAGGGTTCGAAGCGTAATGCGTGAGAAATGGTAAGTAAACGCCGTATTTACATATCTGCCACTGTGCAGGAGAATCCGTATAGGTGTTCGAGTGTTCGAACCGTAATGCGTGAGAAATGGTAAGTAAACGCCGTATTTACATATCTGCCACTGTGCAGGAGAATCCGTTTAGGTGTTCGTGTGTTCGAACCGTAATGCATGAGAAAGGGTAAGTAAACGCTATATTTAGATATCTGCCACTGTGTAGGAGAACCCGTATAGGTGTTCGAGTGTTCAAACCGTAATGCGTGAGAAACGGTGAGTAACGCCGTATCAACATATCTGCCACTGTGCAGGAGAATCCGTATAGGTGTTCGAGTGTTCGAAGCGTAATGCGTCAGAAATGGTAAGTAAACATCGTATTTACATATCTGCCACTGTGCAGGAGAATCCGTATAGGTGTTCGAATGTTCGAACCGTAATGCGTGAGAAATGGTAAGTAAACGCCGGATTTACATATCTGCTACTGTGCAGGAGAACCGTATAGGTGTTCGAGTGTTCGAAGCGTAATGCCTGAGAAATGGTCAGTAAACGTCGTATTTACATATCTGGCACTGTGCAGGAGAATCCGTGTAGGTGTTCGATTGTTCGAACCCTAATGCGTGAGAAATGGTAAGAAAACACCGTATTTACATATCTGCCACGGTGCAGGAGAATCCGTATAGGTGTTCGAGTGTTCGAACCCGAATGCGTGAGAAATGGTAAGTAAACGCCGTATTTACGTATCTGCCACTGTGCAGGAGAATCCGTATAGGTGTTCGAGTGTTCGAAGCGTAATGCATGAGAAATGGTAAGTAAACACCGTATTTACATATCTGCCACGGTGCAGGAGAACCGTATAGGTGTTCGAGTGTTCGAAGCGTAATGCCGAGAAATGGTCAGTAAACGCCGTATTTACATATCTGGCCCTGTGCAGGAGAATCCGTGTAGGTGTTCGATTGTTCGAACCCTAATGCGTGAGAAATGGTAAGAAAACACCGTATTTACATATCTGCCACGGTGCAGGAGAATCCGTATAGGTGTTCGAGTGTTCGAACCCTAATGCATGAGAAATGGTAGGTAAACGTCGTATTTACATATCTGTCACTGTGCAGGAGAATCCGTATAGGTGTTCGAGTGTTCGAAGCGTAATGCGTGAGAAATGGTAAGTAAACGCCGTATTTACATATCTGCCACTGTGCAGGAGAATCCGTATAGGTGTTCGAGTGTTCGAAGCGTAATGCGTGAGAAATGGTAAGTAAACGCCGTATTTACATATCTGCCACTGTGCAGGAGAATCCGTATAGGTGTTCGTGTGTTCGAACCCTAATACGTGAGAAATGGTAAGTAAACGCCGTATTTACATATCTGCTACTGTGCAGGAGAATCCGTATAGGTGTCCAAGGGTTCGAAGCGTAATGCGTGAGAAATGGTAAGTAAACGCCGTATTTACATATCTGCCACTGTGCAGGAGAATCCGTATAGGTGTTCGAGTGTTCGAACCGTAATGCGTGAGAAATGGTAAGTAAACGCCGTATTTACATATCTGCCACTGTGCAGGAGAATCCGTTTAGGTGTTCGTGTGTTCGAACCGTAATGCATGAGAAAGGGTAAGTAAACGCCGTATTTAGATATCTGCCACTGTGCAGGAGAACCCGTATAGGTGTTCGAGTGTTCGAACCGTAATGCGTGAGAAACGGTAAGTAACGCCGTATTTACATATCTGCCACTGTGCAGGAGAATCCGTATAGGTGTTCGAGTGTTCGAAGCGTAATGCGTCAGAAATGGTAAGTAAACGTCGTATTTACATATCTGCCACTGTGCAGGAGAATCCGTATAGGTGTTCGAATGTTCGAACCGTAATGCGTGAGAAATGGTAAGTAAACGCCGTATTTACATATCTGCCACTGTGCAGGAGAATCCGTATAGGTGTTCGAGTGTTCGAAACGTAATGCCTAAGAAATGGTCAGTAAACGTCGTATTTACATATCTGGCACTGTGCAGGAGAATCCGTGCAGGTATTCGATTGTTCGAACCCTAATGCGTGAGAAATGGTAAGAAAACACCGTATTTACATATCTTCCACGGTGCAGGAGAATCCGTATAGGTGTTCGAGTGTTCGAACCCTAATACGTGAGAAATGGTAAGTAAACGCCGTATTTACGTATCTGCCACTGTGCAGGAGAATCCGTATAGGTGTTCGAGTGTTCGAAGCGTAATGCATGAGAAATGGTAAGTAAACGCCGTATTTACATATCTGCCACTGTGCAGGAGAACCGTATAGGTGTTCGAGTGTTCGAAGCGTAATGCGTGAGAAATGGTAAGTAAACGCCGTATTTACATATCTGGCACTGTGCAGGAGAATCCGTGTAGGTGTTCGATTGTTCGAACCCTAATGCGTGAGAAATGGTAAGAAAACACCGTATTTACATATCTGCCACGGTGCAGGAGAATCCTTATAGGTGTTCGAGTGTTCGAACCCTAATGCATGAGAAATGGTAGGTAAACGTCGTATTTACATATCTGTCACTGTGCAGGAGAATCCGTATAGGTGTTCGAGTGTTCGAAGCGTAATGCGTGAGAAATGGTAAGTAAACGCCGTATTTACATATCTGCCACTGTGCAGGAGAATCCGTATAGGTGTTCGTGTGTTCGAACCCTAATGCGTGATAAATGGTAAGTAAACGCCGTATTTACATATCTGCTACTGTGCAGGAGAATCCGTATAGGTGTCCAAGGGTTCGAAGCGTAATGCGTGAGAAATGGTAAGTAAACCCCGTATTTACATATCTGCCACTGTGCAGGAGAATCCGTATAGGTGTTCGAGTGTTCGAACTGTAATGCGTGAGAAATGGTAAGTAAACGCCGTATTTACATATCTGCCACTGTGCAGGAGAATCCGTTTAGGTGGTCGTGTGTTCGAACCGTAATGCATGAGAAAGGGTAAGTAAACGCCGTATTTAGATATCTGCCACTGTGCTGGAGAACCCGTATAGGTGTTCGAGTGTTCGAACCGTAATGCGTGAGAAACGGTAAGTAACGCCGTATTTACATATCTGCCACTGTGTAGGAGAATCCGTATAGGTGTTCAAGTGTTCGAAGCGTAATGCGTCAGAAATGGTAAGTAAACGTCGTATTTACATATCTGCCACTGTGCAGGAGAATCCGTATAGGTGTTCGAATGTTCGAACCGTAATGCGTGAGAAATGGTAAGTAAACGCCGTACTTACATCTCTGCCACTGTGCAGGAGAACCGTAGAGGTGTTCGAATGTTCGAACCGTAATGCGTGAGAAATGGTAAGTAAACGCCGTATTTACATATCTGCCACTGTGCAGGAGAACCGTATAGGTGTTCGAGTGTTCGAAGCGTAATGCCTGAGAAATGGTAAGTAAACGCCACATTTACACATCTGCCACTGTGCAGGAGAATCCGTATAGGTGTTTTTGTGTTCGAACCCTAATGCGTGAGAAATGGTAAGTAAACGCCGTATTTACGTAGCTGCCGCTGTGCAGGAGAATCCGTATAGGTGTTCGAGTGTTCGAACCGTAATGCGTGAGAAATGGTAAGTAAACGCCGTATTTACATATCTGCCACTGTGCAGGAGAATCCGTTTAGGTGTTCGTGTGTTCGAACCGTAATGCATGAGAAAGGGTAAGTAAACGCCGTATTTAGATATCTGCCACTGTGCAGGAGAACCCGTATAGGTGTTCGAGTGTTCGAACCGCAATGCGTGAGAAACGGTAAGTAACGCCGTATTTACATATCTGCCACTGTGCAGGAGAATCCGTATAGGTGTTCGAGTGTTCGAAGCGTAATGCGTCAGAAATGGTAAGTAAACGTCGTATTTACATATCTGCCACTGTGCAGGAGAATCCGTATAGGTGTTCGAATGTTCGAACCGTAATGCGTGAGAAATGGTAAGTAAACGCCGTATTTACATATCTGCCACTGTGCAGGAGAACCGTATAGGTGTTCGAGTGTTCGAAACGTAATGCCTGAGAAATGGTCAGTAAACGTCGTATTTACATATCTGGCATGTGCAGGAGAATCCGTGCAGGTATTCGATTGTTCGAACCCTAATGCGTGAGAAATGGTAAGAAAACACCGTATTTACATATCTGCCACGGTGCAGGAGAATCCGTATAGGTGTTCGAGTGTTCGAACCCTAATACGTGAGAAATGGTAAGTAAACGCCGTATTTACGTATCTGCCACTGTGCAGGAGAATCCGTATAGGTGTTCGAGTGTTCGAAGCGTAATGCATGAGAAATGGTAAGTAAACGCCGTATTTACATATCTGCCACTGTGCAGGAGAACCGTATAGGTGTTCGAGTGTTCGAAGCGTAATGCCTGAGAAATTGTCAGTAAACGCCGTATTTACATATCTGGCACTGCGCAGGAGAATCCGTGTAGGTGTTCGATTGTTCGAACCCTAATGCGTGAGAAATGGTAAGAAAACACCGTATTTACATATCTGCCACGGTGCAGGAGAATCCGTATAGGTGTTCGAGTGTTCGAACCCTAATGCATGAGAAATGGTAGGTAAACGTCGTATTTACATATCTGTCACTGTGCAGGAGAATCCGTATAGGTGTTCGAGTGTTCGAAGCGTAATGCGTGAGAAATGGTAAGTAAACGCCGTATTTACATATCTGCCACTGTGCAGGAGAATCCGTATAGGTGTTCGTGTGTTCGAACCCTAATGCGTGATAAATGGTAAGTAAACGCCGTATTTACATATCTGCTACTGTGCAGGAGAATCCGTATAGGTGTCCAAGGGTTCGAAGCGTAATGCATGAGAAATGGTAAGTAAACGCCGTATTTACATATCTGCCACTGTGCAGGAGAATCCGTATAGGTGTTCGAGTGTTCGAACTGTAATGCGTGAGAAATGGTAAGTAAACGCCGTATTTACATATCTGCCACTGTGCAGGAGAATCCGTTTAGGTGGTCGTGTGTTCGAACCGTAATGCATGAGAAAGGGTAAGTAAACGCCGTATTTAGATATCTGCCACTGTGCTGGAGAACCCGTATAGGTGTTCGAGTGTTCGAACCGTAATGCGTGAGAAACGGTAAGTAACGCCGTATTTACATATCTGCCACTGTGTAGGAGAATCCGTATAGGTGTTCGAGTGTTCGAAGCGTAATGCGTCAGAAATGGTAAGTAAACGTCGTATTTACATATCTGCCACTGTGCAGGAGAATCCGTATAGGTGTTCGAATGTTCGAACCGTAATGCGTGAGAAATGGTAAGTAAACGCCGTACTTACATCTCTGCCACTGTGCAGGAGAACCGTAGAGGTGTTCGAATGTTCGAACCGTAATGCGTGAGAAATGGTAAGTAAACGCCGTATTTACATATCTGCCACTGTGCAGGAGAACCGTATAGGTGTTCGAGTGTTCGAAGCGTAATGCCTGAGAAATGGTAAGTAAACGCCACATTTACACATCTGCCACTGTGCAGGAGAATCCGTATAGGTGTTTTTGTGTTCGAACCCTAATGCGTGAGAAATGGTAAGTAAACGCCGTATTTACGTAGCTGCCGCTGTGCAGGAGAATCCGTATAGGTGTTCGAGTGTTCGAACCGTAATGCGTGAGAAATGGTAAGTAAACGCCGTATTTACATATCTGCCACTGTGCAGGAGAATCCGTTTAGGTGTTCGTGTGTTCGAACCGTAATGCAAGAGAAAGGCTAAGTAAACGCCGTATTTAGATATCTGCCACTGTGCAGGAGAACCCGTATAGGTGTTCGAGTGTTCGAACCGTAATGCGTGAGAAACGGTAAGTAACGCCGTATTTACATATCTGCCACTGTGCAGGAGAATCCGTATAGGTGTTCGAGTGTTCGAAGCGTAATGCGTCAGAAATGGTAAGTAAACGTCGTATTTACATATCTGCCACTGTGCAGGAGAATCCGTATAGGTGTTCGAATGTTCGAACCGTAATGCGTGAGAAATGGTAAGTAAACGCCGTATTTACATATCTGCCACTGTGCAGGAGAATCCGTATAGGTGTTCGAGTGTTCGAAGCGTAATGCATGAGAAATGGTAAGTAAACGCCGTATTTACATATCTGCCACTGTGCAGGAGAACCGTATAGGTGTTCGAGTGTTCGAAGCGTAATGCCTGAGAAATGGTTAGTAAACGCCGTATTTACATATCTGGCACTGTGCAGGAGAATCCGTGTAGGTGTTCGATTGTTCGAACCCTAATGCGTGAGAAATGGTAAGAAAACACCGTATTTACATATCTGCCACGGTGCAGGAGAATCCGTATAGGTGTTCTAGTGTTCGAACCCTAATGCATGAGAAATGGTAGGTAAACGTCGTATTTACATATTTGTCACTGTGCAGGAGAATCCGTATAGGTGTTCGAGTGTTCGAAGCGTAATGCGTGAGAAATGGTAAGTAAACGCCGTATTTACATATCTGCCACTGTGCAGGAGAATCCGTATAGGTGTTCGTGTGTTCGAACCCTAATGCGTGATAAATGGTAAGTAAACGCCGTATTTACATATCTGCTACTGTGCAGGAGAATCCGTATAGGTGTCCAAGGGTTCGAAGCGTAATGCGTGAGAAATGGTAAGTAAACGCCGTATTTACATATCTGCCACTGTGCAGGAGAATCCGTATAGGCGTTCGAGTGTTCGAACTGTAATGCGTGAGAAATGGTAAGTAAACGCCGTATTTACATCTCTGCCACTGTGCAGGAGAATCCGTTTAGCTGGTCGTGTGTTCGAACCGTAATGCATGAGAAAGGGTAAGTAAACGCCGTATTTAGATATCTGCCACTGTGCAGGAGAACCCGTATAGGTGTTCGAGTGTTCGAACCGTAATGCGTGAGAAACGGTAAGTAACGCCGTATTTACATATCTGCCACTGTGCAGGGGAATCCGTATAGGTGTTCGAGTGTTCGAAGCGTAATGCGTCAGAAATGGTAAGTAAACGTCGTATTTACATATCTGCCACTGTGCAGGAGAATCCGTATAGGTGTTCGAATGTTCGAACCGTAATGCGTGAGAAATGGTAAGTAAACGCCGTACTTACATCTCTGCCACTGTGCAGGAGAACCGTAGAGGTGTTCGAATGTTCGAACCGTAATGCGTGAGAAATGGTAAGTAAACGCCGTATTTACATATCTGCCACTGTGCAGGAGAACCGTATAGGTGTTCGAGTGTTCGAAGCGTAATGCCTGAGAAATGGTAAGTAAACGCCGCATTTACACATCTGCCACTGTGCAGGAGAATCCGTATAGGTGTTTTTGTGTTCGAACCCTAATGCGTGAGAAATGGTAAGTAAACGCCGTATTTACGTAGCTGCCGCTGTGCAGGAGAATCCGTATAGGTGTTCGAGTGTTCGAACCGTAATGCGTGAGAAATGGTAAGTAAACGCCGTATTTACATATCTGCCACTGTGCAGGAGAATCCGTTTAGGTGTTCGTGTGTTCGAACCGTAATGCAAGAGAAAGGGTAAGTAAACGCCGTATTTAGATATCTGCCACTGTGCAGGAGAACCCGTATAGGTGTTCGAGTGTTCGAACCGTAATGCGTGAGAAACGGTAAGTAACGCCGTATTTACATATCTGCCACTGTGCAGGAGAATCCGTATAGGTGTTCGAGTGTTCGAAGCGTAATGCGTCAGAAATGGTAAGTAAACGTCGTATTTACATATCTGCCACTGTGCAAGAGAATCCGTATAGGTGTTCGAATGTTCGAACCGTAATGCGTGAGAAATGGTAAGTAAACGCCGTACTTACATATCTGCCACTGTGCAGGAGAACCGTATAGGTGTTCGAATGTTCGAACCGTAATGCGTGAGAAATGGTAAGTAAACGCCGTATTTACATATCTGCCACTGTGCAGGAGAACCGTATAGGTGTTCGAGTGTTCGAAGCTTAATGCCTGAGAAATGGTAAGTAAACGCCGCATTTACAGATCTGCCACTGTGCAGGAGAATCCGTATAGGTGTTTTTGTGTTCGAACCCTAATGCGTGAGAAATGGTAAGTAAACGCCGTATTTACGTAGCTGCCGCTGTGCAGGAGAATCCGTATTGGAGTTCGAGTGTTCGAACCGTAATGCGTGAGAAATGGTAAGTAAACGCCGTATTTACATATCTGTCGCTGTGCAGGAGAATCCGTATAGGTGTTCGTGTGTTCGAACCCTAATGCGTGAGAAATGGTAAGTAAATGCCGGATTTACATATCTGCCACTGTGCAGGAGAATCCGTATAGGTGTTCGAGTGTTCGGACCGTAATGCGTGAGAAATGGTAAGTAAACGTCGTATTTACATATCTGCCACTGTGCAGGAGAATCCGTATAGGTGTTCGAGTGTTCGAAGCGTAATGCGTGAGAAATGGTAAGTAACGTCGTATTTACATATCTGCCACTGTGCAGGAGAATCCGTGTAGGTGTTCGATTGTTCGAACCCTAATGCGTGAGAAATGGTAAGTAAACACCGTATTTACATATCTGCCACTGTGCAGGAGAATCTGTATAGGTGTTCGAGTGTTCGAATCCTAATGCTTGAGAAATGATAAGTAAACGTCGTATTTACGTATCTGCCACTGTGCAGGAGAATCCGTGTAGGTGTTCGAGTGTTGGAACCCTAAAGCGTGAGAAATGGTAAGTAAACGCCGTATTTACATATTTGCCACTGTGCAAGAGAATCCGTATAGGTGTTCGAGTGTTCGAAGCGTAATGCATGAGAAATGGTAAGTAAACGCCGTATTTACATATCTGCCACTGTGCAGGAGAATCCGTATAGGTGTTCGAATGTTCGAATCGTAATGCATGAGAAATGGTAAGTAAACGCCGTATTTACATATCTGCCACTGTGCAGGAGAACCGTATAGGTGTTCGAGTGTTCGAAGCGTAATGCCAGAGAAATGGTCAGTAAACGTCGTATTTACATATCTGGCACTGTGCAGGAGAATCCGTGTAGGTGTTCGATTGTTCGAACCCTAATGCGTGAGAAATGGTAAAGAACACCGTATTTACATATCTGCCACGGTGCAGGAGAATCCGTATAGGTGTTCGAGTGTTCGAACCCTAATGCGTGAGAAATGGTAAGTAAACGCCGTATTTACGTATCTGCCACTGTGCAGGAGAATCCGTGTAGGTGTTCGATTGTTCGAAACCTAATACGTGAGAAATGGTAAGAAAACACCGTATTTACATATCTGCCACGGTGCAGGAGAATCCGTATAGGTGTTCGAGTGTTCGAACCCTAATGCATGAGAAATGGTAGGTAAACGTCGTATTTACATATCTGCCACTGTGCAGGAGAATCCGTATAGGTGTTCGAGTTTTCGAAGCGTAATGCGTGAGAAATGGTAAGTAAACGCCGTATTTACATATCTGCCACTGTGCAGGAGAATCCGTATAGGTGTTCGTGTGTTCGAACCCTAATGCGTGAGAAATGGTAAGTAAACGCCGTATTTACATATCTGCTACTGTGCAGGAGAATCCGTATAGGTGTCCAAGTGTTCGAAGCGTAATGCGTAAGAAATGGTAAGTAAACGCCGTATTTACATATCTGCCACTGTGCAGGAGAATCCGTATAGGTGTTCGAGTGTTCGAACCGTAATGCGTGAGAAATGGTAAGTAAACGCCGTATTTACATATCTGCCACTGTGTAGGAGAATCCGTATAGGTGTTCGTGTGTTCGAACCGTAATGCAAGAGAAAGGGTAAGTAAGCGCCGTATTTAGATATCTGCCACTGTGCAAGAGAACCCGTATAGGTGTTCGAGTGTTCGAACCGTAATGCGTGAGAAACGGTAAGTAAACGCCGTATTTACATATCTGCCACTGTGCAGGAGAATTCGTATAGGTGTTCGAGTGTTCGAAGCGTAATGCGTCAGAAATGGTAAGTAAACGTCGTATTTACATATCTGCCACTGTGCAGGAGAATCCGTGTAGGTGTTCGATTGTTCGACCCCTAATACGTGAGAAATGGTAAGTAAACGCCATATTTACATATCTGCCACTGTGTAGGAGAATCCGTATAGGTGTTTGAGTGTTCGAAGCGTAATGCGTGAGAAATGGTAAGGAAACGTCGTCTTTACATATCTGCCACTGTGCAGGAGAATCCGTGTAGGTGTTCGAGTGTTCGAAGCGTAATGCATGAGAAATGGTAAGTAAACGCCGTATTTACACATCTGCCACTGTGCAGGAGAATCTGTATAGGTGTTTGTGTGTTCGAACCCTAATGCGTGAGAAATGGTAAGTAAACGCCGTATTTACGTAGCTGCCGCTGTGCAGGAGAATCCGTATAGATGTTCGAGTGTTCGAAGCGTAATGCGTGAGAAATGGTAAGGAAACGTCGTCTTTACATATCTGCCACTGTGCAGGAGAATCCGTGTAGGTGTTCGAGTGTTCGAACCGTAATGCGTGAGAAATGGTAAGTAAACGCTGTATTTACATATCTGCCACGGTGCAGGAGAATCCGTATAGGTGTTCGTGTGTTCGAACCCTAATGCGTGAGAAATGGTAAGTAAACGCCGCATTTACATATCTGCCACTGTGCAGGAGAATCCGTATAGGTGTTCGAGTGTTCGGACCGTAATGTGTGAGAAATGGTAAGTAAACGTCGTATTTACATATCTGCCACTGTGCAGGAGAATCCGTATATGTGTTCGAGTGTTCGAAGCGTAATGCGTGAGAAATGGTAAGTAACGTCGTATTTACATATCTGCCACTGTGCAGGAGAATCCGTGTAGGTGTTCGATTGTTCGAACCCTAATGCGTGAGAAATGGTAAGTAAACACCGTATTTACATATCTGCCACTGTGCAGGAGAATCTTTATAGGTGTTCGAGTGTTCGAATCCTAATGCATGAGAAATGGTAAGTAAACGTCGTATTTACGTATCTGCCACTGTGTAGGAGAATCCGTGTAGGTGTTCGAGTGTTCGAACCCTAAAGCGTGAGAAATGGTAAGTAAACGCCGTATTTACATATTTGCCACTGTGCAAGAGAATCCGTATAGGTGTTCGTGTGTTCGAACCCAAATGCGTGAGAAATGGTAAGTAAACGGCGTATTTACATATCTGCCACTGTGGAGGAGAATCCGTATAGGTGTTCGAGTGTTCGAAGCGTAATGCGTGAGAAATGGTAAGTAAACGCCGTATTTACATATCTGCCACAGTCCAGGAGAATCCGTATAGGTGTTCGAGTGTTCCAACCCTAATGCGTGAGAAATGGTAAGTAAACGCCGTATTTACGTATCTGCCACTGTGCAGGAGAATCCGTATAGGTGTTCGAGTGTTCGAAGCGTAATGCATGAGAAATGGTAAGTAAACGCCGTATTTACATATCTGCCACTGTGCAGGAGCATCCGTATAGGTGTTCATGTGTTCGAACCCTAATGCGTGAGAAATGGTAACTAAACGCCGTATTTACACATCTGCCACTGTGCAGGAGAATCCGTATAGGTGTTTGTGTGTTCGAAGCGTAATGCGTGAGAAATGGCAAGTAAACGCCGTATTTACATATATGCCACTGTGCAGGAGAATCCGTATAGGTGTTCGTGTGTTCGAACCCTAATGCGTGAGAAGTGGTAAGTAAACGCCGTATTTACATATCTGCCATTGTGCAGGAGAATCCGTATAGGTGTTCGTGTGTTCGAAGCGTAATGCGTGAGAAATGGTAAGTGAACGCCGTATTTACATATCTGCCACTGTGCATGAGAATCCGTATAGGTGTTCGAGTGTTCGAACCGTAATGCGCGAGAAATGGTAAGTAAACGGCGTATTTACATATCTGCCACTGTGCAGGAGAATCCGTATAGGTGTTCGTGTGTTCGAACCCTAATGCGTGAGAAATCGTAAGTAAACGCCGTATTTACATATCTGCCACTGTGCAGGAGAATCCGTATAGGTGTTGAAGTGTTCGAACCGTAATGCGTGAGAAATGGTAAGTAAACGCCGTATTTACATATATGCCACTGTGCAGGAGAATCCGTATAGGTGTTCGTGTGTTCGAACCCTGATGCGTGAGAAATGGTAAGTGAATGCCGTATTTGCATATCTGCCACTGTGCAGGAGAATCCGTGTAGGTGTTCGAGTGTTCGAACCCTAATGCATGAGAAATGGTAAGTAAACCCCGTATTTACATATCTGCCACTGTGCAGGAGAATCCGTATAGGTGTTCGAGTGTTCGAACCGTAATGCATGAGAAATGGTAAGTAAACGTCGTATTTACATATCAGCCACTGTGCAGGAGAATCCGAATAGGTGTTCGAGTGTTCGAACCCTAATACGTGAGAAATGGTAAGTAAACGTCGTATTGACATATAGGTGTTTGTGTGTTCGAACCCTAATGCGTGAGAAATGGTAAGTAAACGCCGTATTTACATATCTGCTACTGTGCAGGAGAATCCGTATAGGTGTTCGAGTGTTCGATCCCTAATGCATGGGAAATGGTAAGTAAACGTCGTATTTACAAATCTGCCACTGTGTAGGAGAATCCGTCTAGGTGTTCGAGTGTTCGAACGCTAATGCGTGAGAAATGGTAAGTAAATGCCGTATTTACATATTTGCCACTGTGCAGGAGAATCCGTATAGGTGTTCGTGTGTTCGAACCCAATTGCGTGAGAAATGGTAAGTAAACGCCGTATTTACATATCTGCCACTGTGCAGGAGAACCGTATAGGTGTTCGAGTGTTCGAAGCGTAATGCCTGAGAAATGGTCAGTAAACGTCGTATTTACATATCTGGCACTGTGCAGGAGAATCCGTGTAGGTGTTCGATTCTTCGAACCCTAATGCGAGAGAAATGGTAAAAAACACCGTATTTACATATCTGCCACGGTGCAGGAGAATCCGTATAGGTGTTAGAGTGTTTGAACCCTAATGCGAGAGAAATGGTAAGTAAACGCCGTATTTACGTATCTGCCACTGTGCAGGACAATCCGTATAGGTGTTCGAGTGTTCGAAGCGTAATACATGAGAAATGGTAAGTAAACGCCGTATTTACATATCTGCCACTGTGCAGGAGAACCGTATAGGTGTTCGAGCGTTCGAAGCGTAATGCCTGAGAAATGGTCAGTAAACGCCGTATTTACATATCTGGCACTGTGCAGGAGAATCCGTGTGGGTGTTCGATTGTTATAACCCTAATACGTGAGAAATGGTAAGAAAACACCGTATTTACATATCTGCCACGGTGCAGGAGAATCCGTATAGGTGTTCGAGTGATCCAACGCTAATGCGTGAGAAATGGTAAGTAACCGCCGTATTTACGTATCTGCCACTGTACAGGAGAATCCGTATAGGTGTTCGAGTGTTCGAAGCGTAATGCGTGAGAAATGGTAAGTAAACGCCGTATTTACATATCTGCCACTGTGCAGGAGAATCCGTATAGGTGTTCGTGTGTTCGAACCGTAATGCGTGAGAAATGGTAAGTAAACGCCGTATTTACATATCTGCTACTGTGCAGGAGAATCCGTATAGGTGTCCAAGTGTTCGAAGCGTAATGCGTGAGAAATGGTAAGTAAACGACGTATTTACATATCTGCCACTGTGCAGGAGAATCCGTATAGGTGTTCGAGTGTTCGAACCGTAATGCGTGAGAAATGGTAAGTAAACGCCGTATTTACATATCTGCCACTGTGCAGGAGAATCCGTATAGGTGTTCGTGTGTTCGAACCGTAATGCATGAGAAAGGGTAAGTAAACGCCGTATTTAGATATCTGCCACTGTGCAGGAGAACCCGTATAGGTGTTCGAGTGTTCGAACCGTAATGCGTGAGAAACGGTAAGTAAACACCGTATTTACATATCTGCCACTGTGCAGGAGAATCCGTATAGGTGTTCGAGTGTTCGAAGCGTAATGCGTCAGAAATGGTAAGTAAACGTCGTATTTACATATCTGCCACTGTGCAGGAGAATCCGTGTAGGTGTTCGATTGTTCGACCCCTAATACGTCAGAAATGGTAAGTAAACGCCATATTTACATATCTGCCACTGTGTAGGAGAATCCGTATAGGTGTTCGAGTGTTCGAAGCGTAATGCGTGAGAAATGGTAAGGAAACGTCGTCTTTACATATCTGCCACTGTGCAGGAGAATCCGTGTAGGTGTTCGAGTGTTCGAAGCGTAATGCATGAGAAATGGTAAGTAAACGCCGTATTGACATATCTGCCACGCTGTAGGAGAATCCGTATACGTGTTCGTGTGTTCGAACCCTAATGCGTGAGAAATGGTAAGTAAACGCCGTATTTACATATCTGCCACTGTGCAGGAGGATCCGTATAGGTGTTCGAGTGTTCGGACCTTAATGTGTGAGAAATGGTAAGTAAACGTCGTATTTACATATCTGCCACTGTGCAGGAGAATCCGTATAGGTGTTCGAGTGTTCGAAGCGTAATGCGTGAGAAATGGTAAGTAACGTCGTATTTACATATCTGCCACTGTGCAGGAGAATCCGTGTAGGTGTTCGATTCTTCGAACCCTAATACGTGAGAAATGGTAAGTAAACACCGTATTTACATATCTGCCACTGTGCAGGAAAATCTGTATAGGTGTTCGAGTGTGCGAATCCTAATGCATGAGAAATGGTAAGTAAACGTCGTATTTACGTATCTGCCACTGTGCAGGAGAATCCGTGTAGGTGTTCGAGTGGTCGAACCCTAAAGCGTGAGAAATGGTAAGTAAACGCCGTATTTACATATTTGCCACTGTGCAAGAGAATCCGTATAGGTGTTCGTGTGTTCGAACCCAAATGCGTGAGAAATGGTAAGTAAACGGCGTATTTACATATCTGCCACTGTGGAGGAGAATCCGTATAGGTGCTCGAGTGTTCGAAGAGTAATGCGTGAGAAATGGTAAGTAAACCCCGTATTTACATATCTGCCACTGTCCAGGAGAATCCGTATAGGTGTTCGAGTGATCCAACCCTAATGCGTGAGAAATGGTAAGTAAACGCCGTATTTACGTATCTGCCACTGTGCAGGAGAATCCGTATAGGTGTTCGAGTGTTCGAAGCGTAATGCATGAGAAATGGTAAGTAAACGCCGTATTTACATATTTGCCACTGTGCAGGAGCATCCGTATCGGTGTTCGTGTGTTCGAACCCTAATGCGTGAGAAATGGTAAGTAAACGCCGTATTTACACATCTGCCACTGTGCCGGAGAATCCGTATAGGTGTTTGTGTGTTCGAAGCGTAATGCGTGAGAAATGGTAAGTAAACGCCGTATTTACATATATGCCACTGTGCAGGAGAATCCGTATAGGTGTTCGTGTGCTCGAACCCTAATGCGTGAGAAATGGTAAGTAAACGTCGTATTTACATATCTGCCACTGTGCAGGAGAATCCGTATTGGTGTTCGAGTGTTCGAAGCGTAATGCGTGAGAAATGGTAAGTAACGTCGTATTTACATATCTGCCACTATGCAGGAGAATCCGTGTAGGTGTTCGATTGTTCGAACCCTAATGCGTGAGAAATGGTAAGTAAACACCGTATTTACGTATCTGCCACTGTGCAGGAGAATCTGTATAGGTGTTCGAGTGTTCGAATCCTAATGCATGAGAAATGGTAAGTAAACTTCGTATTTACGTATCTGCCACTGTGCAGGAGAATCCGTGTAGGTGTTCGAGTGTTCGAACCCTAAAGCGTGAGAAATGGTAAGTAAACGCCGTATTTACATATCTGCCACTGTGCAGGAGAACCGTGTAGGTGTTCGAGTGTTCGAAGCGTAATGCGTGAGAAATGGTAAGTAAACGGCGTATTTACATATCTGCCACTGTGGAGGAGAATCCGTATAGGTGTTCGAGTGTTCGAAGCGTAATGCGTGAGAAATGGTAAGTAAACGCCGTATTTACATATCTGCCACTGTCCAGGAGAATCCGTATAGGTGTTCGAGTGATCCAACCCTAATGCGTGAGAAATGGTAAGTAAACGCCGTATTTACATATCTGCCACTGTGCAGGAGAATCCGTATAGGTGTTCGTGTGTTCGAACCCTAATGCGTGAGAAATGGTCAGTAAACTCCGTATTTACATATATGCTACTGTGCAGTAGAATCCGTATAGGTGTCCAAGTGTTCGAAGCGTAATGCGTGAGAAATGGTAAGTAAAAGCCGTATTTACATATCTGCCACTGTGCAGGAGAATCCGTATAGGTGTTCGAGTGGTGGAACCGTAATGCGTGAGAAATGGTAAGTAAACGCCGTATTTACATATCTGCCACTATGCAGGAGAATCCGTATAGGTGTTCGTGTGTTCGAACCGTAATGCATGAGAAAGGGTAAGTAAACGCCGTATTTAGATATCTGCCACTGTGCAGGAGAACCCGTATAGGTGTTCGAGTGTTCGAAGCGTAATGCGTGAGAAATGGTAAGGAAACGTCGTCTTTACATATCTGCCACTGTGCAGGAGAATCCGCGTAGGTGTTCGAGTGTTCGAAGCGTAATGCCTGAGAAATGGTAAGTAAACGCCGTATTTACACATCTGCCACTGTGCAGGAGAATCCGTATAGGTGTTTGTGTGTTCGAACCCTAATGCGTGAGAAATGGTAAGTAAACGCCGTATTTACGTAGCTGCCGTTGTGCAGGAGAATCCGTATAGGTGTTCGAGTGTTCGGGCCGTAATGTGTGAGAAATGGTAAGTAAACGTCGTATTTACATATCTGCCACTGTGCAGGAGAATCCGTATAGGTGTTCGAGTGTTCGAAGCGTAATGCGTGAGAAATGGTAAGTAACGTCGTATTTTTATATCTGCCACTGTGCAGGAGAATCCGTGTCGGTGTTCGATTGTTCGAACCCTAATGCGTGAGAAATGGTAAGTAAACCCCGTATTTACATATCTGCCACTGTGCAGGAGAATCTGTATAGGTGTTCGAGTGTTCGAATCCTAATGCATGAGAAATGGTAAGTAAACGTCGTATTTACGTATCTGCCACTGTGCAGGAGAATCTGTGTACGTGTTCGAGTGTTCGAACCCTAAAGCGTGAGAAATGGTAAGTAAACGCCGTATTTACATATTTGCCACTGTGCAAGAGAATCCGTATAGGTGTTCGTGTGTTCGAACCCAAATGCGTGAGAAATGGTATGTAAACGGCGTATTTACATATCTGCCACTGTGGAGGAGAATCCGTATATGTGTTCGAGTGTTCGAAGCGTAATGCGTGAGAAATGGTAAGTAAACGCCGTATTTACATATCTGCCACTGTCCAGGAGAATCCGTATAGGTGTTCGAGTGTTCCAACCCTAATGCGTGAGAAATGGTAAGTAAACGCCGTATTTACGTATCTGCCACTGTGCAGGAGAATCCGTATAGGTGTTCGATGTGTTCGAAGCGTAATGCATGAGAAATGGTAAGTAAACGCCGTATTTACATATCTGCCACTGTGCAGGAGCATCCGTATAGGTGTTCGTGTGTTCGAACCCTAATGCGTGAGAAATGGTAAGTAAACGCCGTATTTACATATCTGCCACTGTGCAGGAGAATCCGTATAGGTGTTCGAGTGTTCGAACCGTAATGCGTGAGAAATGGTAAGTAAACGGCGTATTTACATATCTGCCACTGTGCAGGAGAATCAGTATAGGTGTTCGTGTGTTCGAACCCTAATGCGTGAGAAATCGTAAGTAAACGCCGTATTTACATATCTGCCACTGTGCAGGAGAATCCGTATAGGTGTTCGAGTGTTCGAAGCGTAATGCGTGAGAAATGGTAAGTAAACGCCGTATTTACATATATGCCACTGTGCAGGAGAATCCGTATAGGTGTTCGTGTGTTCAAACCCTAATGCGTGAGAAATGGTAAGTAAACGTCGTATTTACATATCTGCCACTGTGCAGGAGAATCCGTGTAGGTGTTCGAGTGTTCGAACCCTAATGCATGAGAAATGGTAAGTGAACGTCGTATTTACATATCTGCCACTGTGCAGGAGAATCCGTCTAGGTGTTCGAGTGTTCGAACCCTAATGCGTGAGAAATGGTAAGTAAACATCGTATTTACAAATCTGCCACTGTGCAGGAGAATCCGTGTAGGTGTTCGATTGTTCGAACCCTAATGCGTGAGAAATGGTAAGTAAACACCGTATTTACATATCTGCCACTTTGCAGGAGAATCCGTATAGGTGTTCGAGTGTTCGAACCCTAAAGCATGAGAAATGGTAAGTAAACGTCGTATTTACATATCAGCCACTGTGCAGGAGAATCCGAATAGGTGTTCGAGTGTTCGAAGCGTAATGCGTGAGAAATGGTAAGTAAACGTCGTATTGACATATCTGCCACTGTGCAGGAGAATCCGTGTAGGTGTTCGATTGTTCGAACCCTAATGCGTGAGAAATGGTAAGGAAACACCGTATTTACATATCTGCCACTGTGCAGGAGAATCCGTCTAGGTGTTCGAGTGTTCGAACCCTAACGCATGAGAAATGGTAGGTAAACGTCGTATTTACATATCTGCCACTGTGCAGGAGAATCCGTATAGGTGTTCGAGTGTTCGAAGCGTAATGCGTGAGAAATGGAAAGTAAACGCCGTATTTACATATCTGCCACTGTGCAGGAGAATCCGTATAGATGTTCGAGTGTTCGAACCGTAATGCGTGAGAAATGGTAAGTAAACGCCGTATTTACATATCTGCCACTGTGCAGGAGAATCCGTATAGATGTTCATGTGTTCGAACCCTAATGCGTGAGAAATGGTAAGTAAACGCCGTATTTACATATCTGCCACTGTGCAGGAGAATCCGTATAGGTGTTCGAGTGTTCGAACCGTAATGCGTGAGAAATGGTAAGTAAACGCCGTATTTACATATCTGCCACTGTGCAGGAGAATCCGTATAGGTGTTCGAGTGTTCGAAGCGTAATGCGTCAGAAACGGTAAGTAAACGTCGTATTTACATATCTGCCACTGTGCAGGAGAATCCGTGTAGGTGTTCGACTGTTCGAACCCTAATACATGAGAAATGGTAAGTAAACGCCATATTTAAATATCTGCTACTGTGCAGGAGAATCCGTATAGGTGTTCGAGTGTTCGATCCCTAATGCATGGGAAATGGTAAGTAAACGTTGTATTTACAAATCTGCCACTGTGTAGGAGAATCCGTCTAGGTGTTCGAGTGTTCGAACGCTAATGCGTGAGAAATGGTAAGTAAATGCCGTATTTACATATTTGCCACTGTGCAGGAGAATCCGTATAGGTGTTCGTGTGTTCGAAGCCAATTGCGTGAGAAATGGTAAGTAAACGCCGTATTTACATATCTGCCACTGTGCAGGAGAATCCGTATAGGTGTTCGTGTGTTCGAACCCTATTGCGTGAGAAATGGTAAGTAAACGCCGTATTTACATATCTGCTACTGTGCAGGAGAATCCATATAGGTGTCCAAGTGTTCGAAGCGTAATGCGTGAGAAATGGTAAGTAAACGCCGTATTTACATATCTGCCACTGTGCAGGAGAATCCGTATAGGTGTTCGAGTGTTCGAACCGTAATGCGTGAGAAATGGAAAGTAAATGCCGTATTTACATATCTGCCACTGTGCAGGAGAATCCGTATAGGTGTTCGTGTGTTCGAACCGTAATGCATGAGAAAGGGTAAGTAAACGCCGTATTTAGATATCTGCCACTGTGCAGGAGAACCCGTATAGGTGTTCGAGTGTTCGAACCGTAATGCGTGAGAAACGGTAAGTAAACGCCGTATTTACATATCTGCCACTGTGCAGGAGAATCCGTATAGGTGTTCGAGTGTTCGAAGCGTAATGCGTCAGAAATGGTAAGTAAACGTCGTATTTACATATCTGCCACTGTGCAGGAGAATCCGTGTAGGTGTTCGATTGTTCGACCCCTAATACGTGAGAAATGGTAAGTAAACGCCATATTTACATATCTGCCACTGTGTAGGAGAATCCGTATAGGTGTTCGAGTGTTCGAAGCGTAATGCGTGAGAAATAGTAAGGAAACGTCGTCTTTACATATCTGCCACTGTGCAGGGGAATCCGTGTAGGTGTTCGAGTGTTCGAAGCGTAATGCATGAGAAATGGTAAGTAAATGCCGTATTTACACATCTGCCACTGTGCAGGAGAATCCGTATAGGTGTTTGGGTGTTCGAACCCTAATGCGTGAGAAATGGTAAGTAAACGCCGTATTTACGTAGCTGCCGCTGTGCAGGAGAATCCGTATAGGTGTTCGAGTGTTCGGACCGTAATGTGTGAGAAATGGTAAGTAAACGTCGTATTTACATATCTGCCACTGTGCAGGAGAATCCATATAGGTGTTCGAGTGTTCGAAGCGTAATGCGTGAGAAATGGTAAGTAACGTCGTATTTACATATCTGCCACTGTGCAGGAGAATCCGTGTAGGTGTTCGATTGTTCGAACCCTAATGCGTGAGAAATGGTAAGTAAACCCCGTATTTACATATCTGCCACTGTGCAGGAGAATCTGTATAGGTGTTCGAGTGTTCGAATCCTAATGCATGAGAAATGGTAAGTAAACGTCGTATTTACGTATCTGGCACTGTGCAGGAGATTCTGTGTAGGTGTTCGAGTGTTCGAACCCTAAAGCGTGAGAAATGGTAAGTAAACGCCGTATTTACATATTTGCCACTGTGCAAGAGAATCCGTATAGGTGTTCGTGTGTTCGAACCCAAATGCGTGAGAAATGGTATGTAAACGGCGTATTTACATATCTGCCACTGTGGAGGAGAATCCGTATATGTGTTCGAGTGTTCGAAGCGTAATGCGTGAGAAATGGTTAGTAAACGCCGTATTTACATATCTGCCACTGTCCAGGAGAATCCGTATAGGTGTTCGAGTGTTCCAACCCTAATGCGTGAGAAATGGTAAGTAAACGCCGTATTTACGTATCTGCCACTGTGCAGGAGAATCCGTATAGGTGTTCGAGTGTTCGAAGCGTAATGCATGAGAAATGGTAAGTAAACGCCGTATTTACATATCTGCCTCTGTGCAGGAGCATCCGTATAGGTGTTCGTGTGTTCGAACCCTAATGCGTGAGAAATGGTAAGTAACGCCGTATTTACATATCTGCCACTGTGCAGGAGAATCCGTGTAGGTGTTCGATTGTTCGAACCCTAATGCGTGAGAAATGGTAAGTAAACACCGTATTTACATATCTGCCACTGTGCAGGAGAATCTGTATAGGTGTTCGAGTGTTCGAATCCTAATGCATGAGAAATGGTAAGTAAACGTCGTATTTACGTATCTGCCACTGTGCAGGAGAATCCGTGTAGGTGTTCGAGTGTTCGAACCCTAAAGCGTGAGAAATGGTAAGTAAACGCCGTATTTACATATTTGCCACTGTGCAAGAGAATCCGTATAGGTGTTCGTGTGTTCGAACCCAAATGCGTGAGAAATGGTAAGTAAACGGCGTATTTACATATCTGCCACTGTGGAGGAGAATCCGTATAGGTGTTCGAGTGTTCGAAGCGTAATGCGTGAGAAATGGTAAGTAAACGCCGTATTTACATATCTGCCACTGTCCAGGAGAATGCGTATAGGTGTTCGAGTGATCCAACCCCAATGCGTGAGAAATGGTAAGTAAACGCCGTATTTACGTATCTGCCACTGTGCAGGAGAATCAGTATAGGTGTTCGAGTGTTCGAAGCGTAATGCATGAGAAATGTAAGTAAACGCCGTATTTACATATCTGCCACTGTGCAGGAGCATCCGTATCGGTGTTCGTGTGTTCGAACCCTTATGCGTGAGAAATGGTAAGTAAACGCCGTATTTACACATCTGCCACTGAGCAGGAGAATCCGTATAGGTGTTTGTGTGTTCGAAGCGTAATGCGTGAGAAATGGTAAGTAAACGCCGTATTTACATATCTGCCACTGTGCAGGAGAATCCGTATAGGTGTTCGTGTGTTCGAAGCGTAATGCGTGAGAAATGGTAAGTAAACGCCGTATTTACATATCTGCCACTGTGCATGAGAATCCGTATAGGTGTTCGAGTGTTCGAACCGTAATGCGGGAGAAATGGTAAGTAAACGGCGTATTTACATATCTGCCACTGTGCAGGAGAATCCGTATAGGTGTTCGTGTGTTCGAACCCTAATGCGTGAGAAATCGTAAGTAAACGCCGTATTTACAAATCTGCCACTGTGCAGGAGAATCCGTATAGGTGTTCGAGTGTTCGAAGCGTAATGCGTGAGAAATGGTAAGTAAACGCCGTATTTACATATATGCCACTGTGCAGGAGAATCCGTATAGGTGTTCGTGTATTCGAACCCTAATGCGTGAGAAATGGTAAGTAAACGTCGTATTTACATATCTGCCACTGTGCAGGAGAATCCGTGTAGGTGTTCGAGTGTTCGAACCCTAATGCATGAGAAATGGTAAGTGAACGTCGTATTTGCATATCTGCCACTGTACAGGAGAATCCGTATAGGTGTTCGAGTATTCAAACCCTAATGCGTGAGAAATGGTAAGTAAACATCGTATTTACAAATCTGCCACTGTGCAGGAGAATCCGTGTAGGTGTTCGATTGTTCGAACCCTAATGCGTGAGAAATGGTAAGTAAACACCGTATTTACATATCTGCCACTGTGCAGGAGAATCCGTATTGGTGTTCGAGTGTTCGAACACTAAAGCATGAGAAATGGTAAGTAAACGTCGTATTTACATATCAGCCACTGTGCAGGAAAATCCGAATAGGTGTTCGAGTGTTCGAACCCTAATACGTGAGAAATGGTAAGTAAATGTCGTATTGACATATAGGTGTTTGTGTGTTTGAACCCTAATGCGTGAGAAATGGTAAGTAAACGTCGTGTTTACAAATCTGCCACTCTGTAGGAGAATCCGTCTAGGTGTTCGAGTGTTCGAACGCTAATGCGTGAGAAATGGTAAGTAAACGCTATATTTACATATTTGCCACTGTGCAGGAGAATCCGTATAGGTGTTCGTGAGTTCGAACCCAATTGCGTGAGAAATGGTAAGTAAATGCCGTATTTACATATCTGCCACTGTGCAGGAGAACCGTATAGGTGTTCGAGTGTTCGAAGCGTAATGCCTGAGAAATGGTCAGTAAACGTCGTATTTACATATCTGGCACTGTGCAGGAGAATCCGTGTAGGTGTTTGATTGTTCGAACCCTAATGCGTGAGAAATGGTAAAAAACACCGTATTTACATATCTGCCACGGTGCAGGAGAATCCGTATAGGTGTTCGAGTGTTCGAAGCGTAATGCATGAGAAATGGTAAGTAAACGCCGTATTTACATATCTGCCACTGTGCAGGAGAACCGTGTAGGTGTTCGAGTGTTCGAAGCGTAATGCCTGAGAGATGGTCAGTAAACGCCGTATTTACATATCTGGCACTGTGCAGGAGAATCCGTGTAGGTGTTCGGTTGTTCGAACCCTAATACGTGAGAAATGGTAAGAAAACACCGTATTTACATATCTGCCACGGTGCAGGAGAATCCGTATAGGTGTTCGAGTGTTCGAACCCCAATGCATGAGAAATGGTAGGTAAACGTCGTATTTACATATCTGCCACTGTGCAGGAGAATCCGTATAGGTGTTCGAGTGTTCGAAGCGTAATGCGTGAGAAATGGTAAGTAAACGCCGTATTTACATATCTGCCACTGTGCAGGAGAATCCGTATAGGTGTTCGTGTGTTCTAACCCTAATGCGTGAGAAATGGTAAGTAAACGCCGTATTTACATATCTGCTACTGTGCAGGAGAATCCGTATAGGTGTCCAAGTGTTCGAAGCGTAATGCGTGAGAAATGGTAAGTAAACGCCGTATTTACATATCTGCCACTGTGCAGGAGAATCCGTATAGGTGTTCGAGTGTTCCAACCCTAATGCGTGAGAAATGGTAAGTAAACGCCGTATTTACGTATCTGCCACTGTGCAGGAGAATCCGTATAGGTGTTCGAGTGTTCGAAGCGTAATGCATGAGAAATGGTAAGTAAACGCCGTATTTACATATCTGCCACTGTGCAGGAGCATCCGTATAGGTGTTCGTGTGTTCGAACCCTAATGCGTGAGAAATGGTAAGTAAACGCCGTATTTACATATCTGCCACTGTGCAGGAGAATCCGTATAGGTGTTCGAATGTTCAAACCGTAATTCATGAGAAATGTTAAGTAAACGCCGTATTTACATATCTGCCACTGTGCAGGAGCATCCGAATAGGTGTTCGAGTGTTCGAACTGTAATGCATGAGAAATGGTAAGTAAACGCCGTATTTACATATCTGCCACTGTGCAGGAGAATCCGTATAGGTGTTCGTGTGTTCGAACCGTAATGCATGAGAAAGGGTAAGTAAACGCCGTATTTAGATATCTGCCACTGTGCAGGAGAACCCGTATAGGTGTTCGAGTGTTCGAACCGTAATGCGTGAGAAACGGTAAGTAAACGCCGTATTTACATATCTGCCAGTGTGCAGGAGAATCCGTATAGGTGTTCGAGTGTTCGAAGCGTAATGCGTCAGAAATGGTAAGTAAACGTCGTATTTACATATCGGCCACTGTGCAGGAGAATCCGTGTAGGTGTTCGATTGTTCGACCCCTAATACGTGAGAAATGGTAAGTAAACGCCATATTTACATATCTGCCACTGTGTAGGAGAATCCGTATAGGTGTTCGAGTGTTCGAAGCGTAATGCGTGAGAAATGGTAAGGAAACGTCGTCTTTACATATCTGCCACTGTGCAGGGGCATCCGTGTAGGTGTTCGAGTGTTCGAAGCGTAATGCATGAGAAATGGTAAGCAAACGCCGTATTTACACATCTGCCACTGTGCAGGAGAATCCGTATAGGTGTTTGTGTGTTCGAACCCTAATGCGTGAGAAATGGTAAGTAAACGCCGTATTTACGTAGCTGCCGCTGTGCAGGAGAATCCGTATAGGTGTTCGAGTGTTCGGACCGTAATGTGTGAGAAATGGTAAGTAAACGTCGTATTTACATATCTGCCACTGTGCAGGAGAATCCGTATAGGTGTTCGAGTGTTCGAAGCGTAATGCGTGAGAAATGGTAAGTAACGTCGTATTTACATATCTGCCACTGTGCAGGAGAATCCGTGTAGGTGTTCGATTGTTCGAACCCTAATGCGTGAGAAATGGTAAGTAAACCCCGTATTTACATATCTGCCACTGTGCAGGAGAATCTGTATAGGTGTTCGAGTGTTCGAATCCTAATGCATGAGAAATGGTAAGTAAACGTCGTATTTACGTATCTGCCACTGTGCAGGAGAATCTGTGTACGTGTTCGAGTGTTCGAACCCTAAAGCGTGAGAAATGGTAAGTAAACGCCGTATTTACATATTTGCCACTGTGCAAGAGAATCCGTATAGGTGTTCGTGTGTTCCAACCCAAATGCGTGAGAAATGGTATGTAAACGGCGTATTTACATATCTGCCACTGTGGAGGAGAATCCGTATATGTGTTCAAGTGTTCGAAGCGTAATGCGTGAGAAATGGTAAGTAAACGCCGTATTTACATATCTGCCACTGTCCAGGAGAATCCGTATAGGTGTTCGAGTGTTCCAACCCTAATGCGTGAGAAATGGTAAGTAAACGCCGTATTTACGTATCTGCCACAGTGCAGGAGAATCCGTATAGGTGTTCGAGTGTTCGAAGCGTAATGCATGAGAAATGGTAAGTAGACGCCGCATTTACATATCTGCCACTGTGCAGGAGCATCCGTATAGGTGTTCGTGTGTTCGAACCCTAATGCGTGAGAAATGGTAAGTAAACGCCGTATTTACATATCTGCCACTGTGCAGGAGAATCCGTATAGGTGTTCGAGTGTTCGAAGCGTAATGCGTGAGAAATGGTAAGTAAACGCCGTATTTACATATATGCCACTGTGCAGGAGAATCCGTATAGGTGTTCGTGTGTTCGAACCCTAATGCGTGAGAAATGGTAAGTAAACGCCGAATTTACATATCTGCCACTGTGGAGGAGAATCCGTATAGGTGTTCGAGTGTTCGAAGCGTAATGCGTGAGAAATGGTAAGTAAACGCCGTATTTACATATCTGCCACTGTGCATGAGAATCCGTATAGGTGTTCGAGTGTTCGAACCGTAATGCGTGAGAAATGGTAAGTAAACGGCGTATTTACATATCTGCCACTGCGCAGGAGAATCCGTATAGATGTTCGTGTGTTCGAACCCTAATACGTGAGAAATCGTAAGTAAACGCCGTATTTACATATCTGCCACTGTGCAGGAGAATCCGTATAGGTGTTCGATTGTTCGAACCCTAATGCGTGAGAAATGGTAAGTAAACACCGTATTTACATATCTGCCACTGTGCAGGAGAATCTGTATAGGTGTTCGACTGTTCGAATCCTAATGCATGAGAAATGGTAAGTAAACGTCGTATTTACGTATCTGCCACTGTGCAGGAGAATCCGTGTAGGTGTTCGAGTGTTGGAACCCTAAAGCGTGAGAAATGGTAAGTAAACGCCGTATTTACATATTTGCCACTGTGCAAGAGAATCCGTATAGGTGTTCGTGTGTTCGAACCCAAATGCGTGAGAAATGGTAAGTAAACGGCGTATTTACATATCTGCCACTGTGGAGGAGAATCCGTATAGGTGTTCGAGTGTTCGAAGCGTAATGCGTGAGAAATGGTAAGTAAACGCCGTATTTACATATCTGCCACTGTCCAGGAGAATGCGTATAGGTGTTCGGGTGATCCAACCCCAATGCGTGAGAAATTGTAAGTAAACGCCGTATTTACGTATCTGCCACTGTGCAGGAGAATCCGTATAGGTGTTCGAGTGTTCGAAGCGTAATGCATGAGAAATGGTAAGTAAACGCCGTATTTACATATCTGCCACTGTGCAGGAGCATCCGTATCGGTGTTCGTGTGTTCGAACCCTAATGCGTGAGAAATGGTAAGTAAACGCCGTATTTACACATCTGCCACTGAGCAGGAGAATCCGTATAGGTGTTTGTGTGTTCGAAGCGTAATGCGTGAGAAATGGTAAGTAAACGCCGTATTTACATATCTGCCACTGTGCAGGAGAATCCGTATAGGTGTTCGTGTGTTCGAAGCGTAATGCGTGAGAAATGGTAAGTAAACGCCGTATTTACATATCTGCCACTGTGCATGAGAATCCGTATAGGTGTTCGAGTGTTCGAACCGTAATGCGGGAGAAATGGTAAGTAAACGGCGTATTTACATATCTGCCACTGTGCAAGAGAATCCGTATAGGTGTTCTTGTGTTCGAACCCTAATGCGTGAGAAATCGTAAGTAAACGCCGTATTTACATATCTGCCACTGTGCAGGAGAATCCGTATAGGTGTTCGATTGTTCGAACCCTAATGCGTGAGAAATGGTAAGTAAACACCGTATTTACATATCTGCCACTGTGCAGGAGAATCTGTATAGGTGTTCGACTGTTCGAATCCTAATGCATGAGAAATGGTAAGTAAACGTCGTATTTACGTATCTGCCACTGTGCAGGAGAATCCGTGTAGGTGTTCGAGTGTTGGAACCCTAAAGCGTGAGAAATGGTAAGTAAACGCCGTATTTACATATTTGCCACTGTGCAAGAGAATCCGTATAGGTGTTCGTGTGTTCGAACCCAAATGCGTGAGAAATGGTAAGTAAACGGCGTATTTACATATATGCCACTGTGGAGGAGAATCCGTATAGGTGTTCGAGTGTTCGAAGCGTAATGCGTGAGAAATGGTAAGTAAACGCCGTATTTACATATCTGCCACTGTCCAGGAGATTGCGTATAGGTGTTCGGGTGATCCAACCCCAATGCGTGAGAAATTGTAAGTAAACGCCGTATTTACGTATCTGCCACTGTGCAGGAGAATCCGTATAGGTGTTCGAGTGTTCGAAGCGTAATGCATGAGAAATGGTAAGTAAACGCCGTATTTACATATCTGCCACTGTGCAGGAGCATCCGTATCGGTGTTCGTGTGTTCGAACCCTAATGCGTGAGAAATGGTAAGTAAACGCCGTATTTACACATCTGCCACTGAGCAGGAGAATCCGTATAGGTGTTTGTGTGTTCGAAGCGTAATGCGTGAGAAATGGTAAGTAAACGCCGTATTTACATATCTGCCACTGTGCAGGAGAATCCGTATAGGTGTTCGTGTGTTCGAAGCGTAATGCGTGAGAAATGGTAAGTAAACGCCGTATTTACATATCTGCCACTGTGCATGAGAATCCGTATAGGTGTTCGAGTGTTCGAACCGTAATGCGGGAGAAATGGTAAGTAAACGGCGTATTTACATATCTGCCACTGTGCAAGAGAATCCGTATAGGTGTTCGTGTGTTCGAACCCTAATGCGTGAGAAATCGTAAGTAAACGCCGTATTTACATATCTGCCACTGTGCAGGAGAATCCGTATAGGTGTTCGAGTGTTCGAAGCGTAATGCGTGAGAAATGGTAAGTAAACGCCGTATTTACATATATGCCACTGTGCAGGAGAATCCGTATAGGTGTTCGTGTGTTCGAACCCTAATGCGTGAGAAATGGTAACTAAACGTCGTATTTACATATCTGCCACTGTGCAGGAGAATCCGTGTAGGTGTTCGAGTGTTCGAACCCTAATGCATGAGAAATGGTAAGTGAACGTCGTATTTGCATATCTGCCACTGTGCAGGAGAATCCGTATAGGTGTTCGAGTGTTCAAACCCTAATGCGTGAGAAATGGTAAGTAAACATCGTATTTACAAATCTGCCACTGTGCAGGAGAATCCGTGTAGGTGTTCGATTGTTCGAACCCTAATGCGTAAGAAATGGTAAGTAAACACCGTATTTACATATCTGCCACTGTGCAGGAGAATCCGTATAGGTGTTCGAGTGTTCGAACCCTAAAGCATGAGAAATGGTAAGTAAACGTCGTATTTACATATCAGCCACTGTGCAGGAAAATCCGAATAGGTGTTCGAGTGTTCGAACCCTAATACGTGAGAAATGGTAAGTAAATGTCGTATTGACATATAGGTGTTTGTGTGTTTGAACCCTAATGCGTGAGAAATGGTAAGTAAACGCCGTATTTACATATCTGCTACTGTGCAGGAGAATCCGTATAGGTGTTCGAGTGTTCGATCCCTAATGCATGGGAAATGGTAAGTAAACGTCGTGTTTACAAATCTGCCACTCTGTAGGGGAATCCGTCTAGGTGTTCGAGTGTTCTAACGCTAATGCGTGAGAAATGGTAAGTAAACGCTGTATTTACATATTTGCCACTGTGTAGGAGAATCCGTATAGGTGTTCGTGAGTTCGAACCCAATTGCGTGAGAAATGGTAAGTAAACGCCGTATTTACATATCTGCCACTGTGCAGGAGAACCGTATAGGTGTTCGAGTGTTCGAAGCGTAATGCCTGAGAAATGGTCAGTAAACGTCGTATTTACATATCTGGCACTGTGCAGGAGAATCCGTATAGGTGTTTGATTGTTCGAACCCTAATGCGTGAGAAATGGTAAAAAACACCGTATTTACATATCTGCCACGGTGCAGGAGAATCCGTATAGGTGTTCGAGTGTTCGAAGCGTAATGCATGAGAAATGGTAAGTAAACGCCGTATTTACATATCTGCCACTGTGCAGGAGAACCGTGTAGGTGTTCGAGTGTTCGAAGCGTAATGCCTGAGAGATGGTCAGTAAACGCCGTATTTACATATCTGGCACTGTGCAGGAGAATCCGTGTAGGTGTTCGATTGTTCGAACCCTAATACGTGAGAAATGGTAAGAAAACACCGTATTTACATATCTGCCACGGTGCAGGAGAATCCGTATAGGTGTTCGAGTGTTCGAACCCCAATGCATGAGAAATGGTAGGTAAACGACGTATTTACATATCTGCCACTGTGCAGGAGAATCCGTATAGGTGTTCGTGTGTTCGAACCCTAATGCGTGAGAAATGGTAAGTAAACGCCGTATTTACATATCTGCTACTGTGCAGGAGAATCCGTATAGGTGTCCAAGTGTTCGAAGCGTAATGCGTGAGAAATGGTAAGTAAACGCCGTATTTACATATCTGCCACTATGCAGGAGAATCCGTATAGGTGTTCGAGTGTTCCAACCCTAATGCGTGAGAAATGGTAAGTAAACGCCGTATTTACGTATCTGCCACTGTGCAGGAGAATCCGTATAGGTGTTCGAGTGTTCGAAGGGTAATGCATGAGAAATGGTAAGTAAACGCCGTATTTACATATCTGCCACTGTGCAGGAGCATCCGTATAGATGTTCGTGTGTTCGAACCCTAATGCGTGAGAAATGGTAAGTAAACGCCGTATTTACATATCTGCCACTGTGCAGGAGAATCCGTATAGGTGTTCGAATGTTCAAACCGTAATTCGTGAGAAATGTTAAGTAAACGCCGTATTTACATATCTGCCACTGTGCAGGAGCATCCGTATAGGTGTTCGAGTGTTCGAACCGTAATGCATGAGAAATGGTAAGTAAACGCCGTATTTACATATCTGCCACTGTGCAGGAGAATCCGTATAGGTGTTCGTGTGTTCGAACCGTAATGCATGAGAAAGGGTAAGTAAACGCCGTATTTAGATATCTGCCACTGTGCAGGAGAACCCGTATAGGTGTTCGAGTGTTCAAACCGTAATGCGTGAGAAACGGTAAATAAACGCCGTATTTACATATCTGCCACTGTGCAGGAGAATCCGTATAGGTGTTCGAGTGTTCGAAGCGTAATGCGTCAGAAATGGTAAGTAAACGTCGTATTTACATATCTGCCACTGTGCAGGAGAATCCGTGTAGGTGTTCGATTGTTCGACCCCTAATACGTGAGAAATGGTAAGTAAACGCCATATTTACATATCTGCCATTGTGTAGGAGAATCCGTATAGGTGTTCGAGTGTTCGAAGCGTAATGCGTGAGAAATGGTAAGGAAACGTCGTCTTTACATATCTGCCACTGTGCAGGGGAATCCGTGTAGGTGTTCGAGTGTTCGAAGCGTAATGCATGAGAAATGGTAAGCAAACGCCGTATTTACACATCTGCCACTGTGCAGGAGAATCCGTATAGGTGTTTGTGTGTTCGAACCCTAATGCGTGAGAAATGGTAAGTAAACGCGGTATTTACGTAGCTGCCGCTGTGCAGGAGAATCCGTATAGGTGTTCGAGTGTTCGGACCGTAATGTGTGAGAAATGGTAAGTAAACGTCGTATTTACATATCTGCCACTGTGCAGGAGAATCCGTATAGGTGTTCGAGTGTTCGAAGCGTAATGCGTGAGAAATGGTAAGTAACGTCGTATTTACATATCTGCCACTGTGCAGGAGAATCCGTGTAGGTGTTCGATTGTTCGAACCCTAATGCGTGAGAAATGGTAAGTAAACCCCATATTTACATATCTGCCACTGTGCAGGAGAATCTGTATAGGTGTTTGAGTGTTCGAATCCTAATGCATGAGAAATGGTATGTAAACGGCGTATTTACATATCTGCCACTGTGGAGGAGAATCCGTATATGTGTTCGAGTGTTCGAAGCGTAATGCGTGAGACATGGTAAGTAAACGCCGTATTTACATATCTGCCACTGTCCAGGAGAATCCGTATAGGTGTTCGAGTGTTCCAACCCTAATGCGTGAGAAATGGTAAGTAAACGCCGTATTTACGTATCTGCCACTGTGCAGGAGAATCCGTATAGGTGTTCGAGTGTTCGAAGCGTAATGCATGAGAAATGGTAAGTAAACGCCGTATTTACATATCTGCCACTGTGCAGGAGCATCCGTATAGGTGTTCGTGTGTTCGAACCCTAATGCGTGAGAAATGGTAAGTAAACGCCGTATTTACATATCTGCCACTGTGCAGGAGAATCCGTATAGGTGTTCGAGTGTTCGAAGCGTAATGCGTGAGAAATTGTAAGTAAACGCCGTATTTACATATATGCCACTGTGCAGGAGAATCCGTATAGGTGTTCGTGTGTTCGAACCCTAATGCGTGAGAAACGGTAAGTAAACGCCGTATTTACATATCTGCCACTGTGGAGGAGAATCCGTATAGGTGTTCGAGTGTTCGAAGCGTAATGCGTGAGAAATGGTAAGTAAACGCCGTATTTACATATCTGCGACTGTGCATGAGAATCCGTATAGGTGTTCGAGTGTTCGAACCGTAATGCGTGAGAAATGGTAAGTAAACGGCGTATTTACATATCTGCCACTGTGCAGGAGAATCCGTATAGATGTTCGTGTGTTCGAACCCTAATACGTGAGAAATCGTAAGTAAGCGCCGTATTTACATATCTGCCACTGTGCAGGAGAATCCGTATAGGTGTTCGAGTGTTCGAAGCGTAATGCGTGAGAAATGGTAAGTAAACGCCGTATTTACATATATGCCACTCTGCAGGAGAATCCGTATAGGTGTTCGAGTGTTCGAACCCTAATGCGTGAGAAATGGTAAGTAAACGTCGTATTTACATATCTGCCACTGTGCAGGAGAATCCGTGTAGGTGTTCGAGTGTTCGAACCCTAATGCATGTGAAATGGTAAGTGAACGTCGTATTTACATATCTGCCACTGTGCAGGAGAATCCGTATAGGTGTTCGAGTGTTCGAACCCTAATGCGTGAGAAATGGTAAGTAAACATCGTATTTACAAATCTGCCACTGTGCAGGAGAATCCGTGTAGGTGTTCGATTGTTCGAACCCTAATGCGTGAGAAATGGTAAGTAAACACCGTATTTACATATCTGCCACTTTGCAGGAGAATCCGTATAGGTGTTCGAGTGTTCGAACCCTAAAGCATGAGAAATGGTAAGTAAACGTCGTATTTACATATCAGCCACTGTGCAGGAGAATCCGAATAGGTGTTCGAGTGTTCGAAACGTAATGCGTGAGAAATGGTAAGCAAACGTCGTATTGACATATCTGCCACTGTGCAGGAGAATCCGTGTAGGTGTTCGATTGTTCGAACCCTAATGCGTGAGAAATGGTAAGTAAACACCGTATTTACATATCTGCCACTGTGCAGGAGAATCCGTCTAGGTGTTCGAGTGTTCGAACCCTAACGCATGAGAAATGGTAGGTAAACGTCGTATTTACATATCTGCCACTGTGCAGGAGAATCCGTATAGGTGTTCGAGTGTTCGAAGCGTAATGCGTGAGAAATGGAAAGTAAACGCCATATTTACATATCTGCCACTGTGCAGGAGAATCCGTATAGATGTTCGAGTGTTCGAACCGTAATGCGTGAGAAATGGTAAGTAAACGCCGTATTTACATATCTGCCACTGTGCAGGAGAATCCGTATAGATGTTCATGTGTTCGAACCCTAATGCGTGAGAAATGGTAAGTAAACGCCGTATTTACATATCTGCCACTGTGCAGGAGAATCCGTATAGGTGTTCGAGTGTTCGAACCGTAATGCGTGAGAAATGGTAAGTAAACGCCGTATTTACATATCTGCCACTGTGCAGGAGAATCCGTATAGGTGTTCGAGTGTTCGAAGCGTAATGCGTCAGAAATGGTAAGTAATCGTCGTATTTACATATCTGCCACTGTGCAGGAGAATCCGTGTAGGTGTTCAACTGTTCGAACCCTAATACAGGAGAAATGGTAAGTAAACGCCATATTTACATATCTGCTACTGTGCAGGAGAATCCGTATAGGTGTTCGAGTGTTTGAACGCTAATGCGTGAGAAATGGTAAGTAAATGCCGTATTTACATATTTGCCACTGTGCAGGAGAATCCGTATAGGTGTTCGTGTGTTCGAACCCAATTGCGTGAGAAATGGTAAGTAAACGCCGTATTTACATATCTGCCACTGTGCAGGAGAATCCGTATAGGTGTTCGTGTGTTCGAACCCTAATGCGTGAGAAACGGTAAGTAAACGCCGTATTTACATATCTGCCACTGTGGAGGAGAATCCGTATAGGTGTTCGAGTGTTCGAAGCGTAATGCGTGAGAAATGGTAAGTAAACGCCGTATTTACATATCTGCCACTGTGCATGAGAATCCGTATAGGTGTTCGAGTGTTCGAACCGTAATGCGTGAGAAATGGTAAGTAAACGGCGTATTTACATATCTGCCACTGTGCAGGAGAATCCGTATAGATGTTCGTGTGTTCGAACCCTAATACGTGAGAAATCGTAAGTAAGCGCCGTATTTACATATCTGCCACTGTGCAGGAGAATCCGTATAGGTGTTCGAGTGTTCGAAGCGTAATGCGTGAGAAATGGTAAGTAAACGCCGTATTTACATATATGCCACTCTGCAGGAGAATCCGTATAGGTGTTCGAGTGTTCGAACCCTAATGCGTGAGAAATGGTAAGTAAACGTCGTATTTACATATCTGCCACTGTGCAGGAGAATCCGTGTAGGTGTTCGAGTGTTCGAACCCTAATGCATGTGAAATGGTAAGTGAACGTCGTATTTACATATCTGCCACTGTGCAGGAGAATCCGTATAGGTGTTCGAGTGTTCGAACCCTAATGCGTGAGAAATGGTAAGTAAACATCGTATTTACAAATCTGCCACTGTGCAGGAGAATCCGTGTAGGTGTTCGATTGTTCGAACCCTAATGCGTGAGAAATGGTAAGTAAACACCGTATTTACATATCTGCCACTTTGCAGGAGAATCCGTATAGGTGTTCGAGTGTTCGAACCCTAAAGCATGAGAAATGGTAAGTAAACGTCGTATTTACATATCAGCCACTGTGCAGGAGAATCCGAATAGGTGTTCGAGTGTTCGAAACGTAATGCGTGAGAAATGGTAAGCAAACGTCGTATTGACATATCTGCCACTGTGCAGGAGAATCCGTGTAGGTGTTCGATTGTTCGAACCCTAATGCGTGAGAAATGGTAAGTAAACACCGTATTTACATATCTGCCACTGTGCAGGAGAATCCGTCTAGGTGTTCGAGTGTTCGAACCCTAACGCATGAGAAATGGTAGGTAAACGTCGTATTTACATATCTGCCACTGTGCAGGAGAATCCGTATAGGTGTTCGAGTGTTCGAAGCGTAATGCGTGAGAAATGGAAAGTAAACGCCGTATTTACATATCTGCCACTGTGCAGGAGAATCCGTATAGATGTTCGAGTGTTCGAACCGTAATGCGTGAGAAATGGTAAGTAAACGCCGTATTTACATATCTGCCACTGTGCAGGAGAATCTGTATAGATGTTCATGTGTTCGAACCCTAATGCGTGAGAAATGGTAAGTAAACGCCGTATTTACATATCTGCCACTGTGCAGGAGAATCCGTATAGGTGTTCGAGTGTTCGAACCGTAATGCGTGAGAAATGGTAAGTAAACGCCGTATTTACATATCTGCCACTGTGCAGGAGAATCCGTATAGGTGTTCGAGTGTTCGAAGCGTAATGCGTCAGAAATGGTAAGTAATCGTCGTATTTACATATCTGCCACTGTGCAGGAGAATCCGTGTAGGTGTTCAACTGTTCGAACCCTAATACAGGAGAAATGGTAAGTAAACGCCATATTTACATATCTGCTACTGTGCAGGAGAATCCGTATAGGTGTTCGAGTGTTCGAACGCTAATGCGTGAGAAATGGTAAGTAAATGCCGTATTTACATATTTGCCACTGTGCAGGAGAATCCGTATAGGTGTTCGTGTGTTCGAACCCAATTGCGTGAGAAATGGTAAGTAAACGCCGTATTTACATATCTGCCACTGTGCAGGAGAATCCGTATAGGTGTTCGTGTGTTCGAACCCTAATGCGTGAGAAACGGTAAGTAAACGCCGTATTTACATATCTGCCACTGTGGAGGAGAATCCGTATAGGTGTTCGAGTGTTCGAAGCGTAATGCGTGAGAAATGGTAAGTAAACGCCGTATTTACATATCTGCCACTGTGCATGAGAATCCGTATAGGTGTTCGAGTGTTCGAACCGTAATGCGTGAGAAATGGTAAGTAAACGGCGTATTTACATATCTGCCACTGTGCAGGAGAATCCGTATAGATGTTCGTGTGTTCGAACCCTAATACGTGAGAAATCGTAAGTAAGCGCCGTATTTACATATCTGCCACTGTGCAGGAGAATCCGTATAGGTGTTCGAGTGTTCGAAGCGTAATGCGTGAGAAATGGTAAGTAAACGCCGTATTTACATATATGCCACTGTGCCGGAGAATCCGTATAGGTGTTCGAGTGTTCGAACCCTAATGCGTGAGAAATGGTAAGTAAACGTCGTATTTACATATCTGCCACTGTGCAGGAGAATCCGTGTAGGTGTTCGAGTGTTCGAACCCTAATGCATGTGAAATGGTAAGTGAACGTCGTATTTACATATCTGCCACTGTGCAGGAGAATCCGTATAGGTGTTCGAGTGTTCGAACCCTAATGCGTGAGAAATGGTAAGTAAACATCGTATTTACAAATCTGCCACTGTGCAGGAGAATCCGTGTAGGTGTTCGATTGTTCGAACCCTAATGCGTGAGAAATGGTAAGTAAACACCGTATTTACATATCTGCCACTTTGCAGGAGAATCCGTATAGGTGTTCGAGTGTTCGAACCCTAAAGCATGAGAAATGGTAAGTAAACGTCGTATTTACATATCAGCCACTGTGCAGGAGAATCCGAATAGGTGTTCGAGTGTTCGAAACGTAATGCGTGAGAAATGGTAAGCAAACGTCGTATTGACATATCTGCCACTGTGCAGGAGAATCCGTGTAGGTGTTCGATTGTTCGAACCCTAATGCGTGAGAAATGGTAAGTAAACACCGTATTTACATATCTGCCACTGTGCAGGAGAATCCGTCTAGGTGTTCGAGTGTTCGAACCCTAACGCATGAGAAATGGTAGGTAAACGTCGTATTTACATATCTGCCACTGTGCAGGAGAATCCGTATAGGTGTTCGAGTGTTCGAAGCGTAATGCGTGAGAAATGGTAAGTAAACGCCGTATTTACATATCTGCCACTGTGCAGGAGAATCCGTATAGATGTTCATGTGTTCGAACCCTAATGCGTGAGAAATGGTAAGTAAACGCCGTATTTACATATCTGCCACTGTGCAGGAGAATCCGTATAGGTGTTCGAGTGTTCGAACCGTAATGCGTGAGAAATGGTAAGTAAACGCCGTATTTACATATCTGCCACTGTGCAGGAGAATCCGTATAGGTGTTCGAGTGTTCGAAGCGTAATGCGTCAGAAATGGTAAGTAATCGTCGTATTTACATATCTGCCACTGTGCAGGAGAATCCGTGTAGGTGTTCAACTGTTCGAACCCTAATACAGGAGAAATGGTAAGTAAACGCCATATTTACATATCTGCTACTGTGCAGGAGAATCCGTATAGGTGTTCGAGTGTTCGAACGCTAATGCGTGAGAAATGGTAAGTAAATGCCGTATTTACATATTTGCCACTGTGCAGGAGAATCCGTATAGGTGTTCGTGTGTTCGAACCCAATTGCGTGAGAAATGGTAAGTAAACGCCGTATTTACATATCTGCCACTGTGCAGCAGAATCCGTATAGGTGTTCGTGTGTTCGAACCCTAATGCGTGAGAAACGGTAAGTAAACGCCGTATTTACATATCTGCCACTGTGGAGGAGAATCCGTATAGGTGTTCGAGTGTTCGAAGCGTAATGCGTGAGAAATGGTAAGTAAACGCCGTATTTACATATCTGCCACTGTGCATGAGAATCCGTATAGGTGTTCGAGTGTTCGAACCGTAATGCGTGAGAAATGGTAAGTAAACGGCGTATTTACATATCTGCCACTGTGCAGGAGAATCCGTATAGATGTTCGTGTGTTCGAACCCTAATACGTGAGAAATCGTAAGTAAGCGCCGTATTTACATATCTGCCACTGTGCAGGAGAATCCGTATAGGTGTTCGAGTGTTCGAAGCGTAATGCGTGAGAAATGGTAAGTAAACGCCGTATTTACATATATGCCACTGTGCTGGAGAATCCGTATAGGTGTTCGAGTGTTCGAACCCTAATGCGTGAGAAATGGTAAGTAAACGTCGTATTTACATATCTGCCGCTGTGCAGGAGAATCCGTGTAGGTGTTCGAGTGTTCGAACCCTAATGCATGTGAAATGGTAAGTGAACGTCGTATTTACATATCTGCCACTGTGCAGGAGAATCCGTATAGGTGTTCGAGTGTTCGAACCCTAATGCGTGAGAAATGGTAAGTAAACATCGTATTTACAAATCTGCCACTGTGCAGGAGAATCCGTGTCGGTGTTCGATTGTTCGAACCCTAATGCGTGAGAAATGGTAAGTAAACACCGTATTTACATATCTGCCACTTTGCAGGAGAATCCGTATAGGTGTTCGAGTGTTCGAACCCTAAAGCATGAGAAATGGTAAGTAAACGTCGTATTTACATATCAGCCACTGTGCAGGAGAATCCGAATAGGTGTTCGAGTGTTCGAAACGTAATGCGTGAGAAATGGTAAGCAAACGTCGTATTGACATATCTGCCACTGTGCAGGAGAATCCGTGTAGGTGTTCGATTGTTCGAACCCTAATGCGTGAGAAATGGTAAGTAAACACCGTATTTACATATCTGCCACTGTGCAGGAGAATCCGTCTAGGTGTTCGAGTCTTCGAACCCTAACGCATGAGAAATGGTAGGTAAACGTCGTATTTACATATCTGCCACTGTGCAGGAGAATCCGTATAGGTGTTCGAGTGTTCGAAGCGTAATGCGTGAGAAATGGAAAGTAAACGCCGTATTTACATATCTGCCACTGTGCAGGAGAATCCGTATAGATGTTCGAGTGTTCGAACCGTAATGCGTGAGAAATGGTAAGTAAACGCCGTATTTACATATCTGCCACTATGCAGGAGAATCCGTATAGATGTTCATGTGTTCGAACCCTAATGCGTGAGAAATGGTAAGTAAACGCCGTATTTACATATCTGCCACTGTGCAGGAGAATCCGTATAGGTGTTCGAGTGTTCGAACCGTAATGCGTGAGAAATGGTAAGTAAACGCCGTATTTACATATCTGCCACTGTGCAGGAGAATCCGTATAGGTGTTCGAGTGTTCGAAGCGTAATGCGTCAGAAATGGTAAGTAATCGTCGTATTTACATATCTGCCACTGTGCAGGAGAATCCGTGTAGGTGTTCAACTGTTCGAACCCTAATACAGGAGAAATGGTAAGTAAACGCCATATTTACATATCTGCTACTGTGCAGGAGAATCCGTATAGGTGTTCGAGTGTTCGAACGCTAATGCGTGAGAAATGGTAAGTAAATGCCGTATTTACATATTTGCCACTGTGCAGGAGAATCCGTATAGGTGTTCGTGTGTTCGAACCCAATTGCGTGAGAAATGGTAAGTAAACGCCGTATTTACATATCTGCCACTGTGCAGGAGAATCCGTATAGGTGTTCGTGTGTTCGAACCCTATTGCGTGAGAAATGGTAAGTAAACGCCGTATTTACATATCTGCTACTGTGCAGGAGAATCCGTATAGGTGTCCAAGTGTTCGAAGCGTAATGCGTGAGAAATGGTAAGTAAACGCCGTATTTACATATCTGCCACTGTGCAGGAGAATCCGTATAGGTGTTCGAGTGTTCGAACCGTAATGCGTGAGAAATGGTAAGTAAACGGCGTATTTACATATCTGCCACTGTGCAGGAGAATCCGTATAGGTGTTCGTGTGTTCGAACCGTAATGCATGAGAAACGGTAAGTAAACGCCGTATTTACATATCTGCCACTGTGCAGGAGAATCCGTATAGGTGTTCGAGTGTTCGAAGCGTAATGCGTCAGAAATGGTAAGTAAACGTCGTATTTACATATCTGCCACTATGCAGGAGAATCCGTGTAGGTGTTCGATTGTTCGACCCCTAATACGTGAGAAATGGTAAGTAAACGCCATATTTACATATCTGCCACTGTGTAGGAGAATCCGTATAGGTGTTCGAGTGTTCGAAGCGTAATGCGTGAGAAATGGTAAGGAAACGTCGTCTTTCCATATCTGCCACTGTGCAGGGGAATCCGTGTAGGTGTTCGAGTGTTCGAAGCGTAATGCATGAGAAATGGTAAGTAAACGTCGTATTTACACATCTGCCACTATGCAGGAGAATCCGTATAGGTGTTTGTGTGTTCGAACCCTAATGCGTGAGAAATGGTAAGTAAACGCCGTATTTACGTAGCTGCCGCTGTGCAGGAGAATCCGTATAGGTGTTCGAGTGTTCGGACCGTAATGTGTGAGAAATGGTAAGTAAACGTCGTATTTACATATCTGCCACTGTGCAGGAGAATCCATATAGGTGTTCGAGTGTTCGAAGCGTAATGCGTGAGAAATGGTAAGTAACGTCGTATTTACATATCTGCCACTGTGCAGGAGAATCCGTGTAGGTGTTCGATTGTTCGAACCCTAATGCGTGAGAAATGGTAAGTAAACCCCGTATTTACATATCTGCCACTGTGCAGGAGAATCTGTATAGGTGTTCGAGTGTTCGAATCCTAATGCATGAGAAATGGTAAGTAAACGTCGTATTTACGTATCTGGCACTGTGCAGGAGAATCTGTGTAGGTGTTCGAGTGTTCGAACCCTAAAGCGTGAGAAATGGTAAGTAAACGCCGTATTTACATATTTGCCACTGTGCAAGAGAATCCGTATAGGTGTTCGTGTGTTCGAACCCAAATGCGTGAGAAATGGTATGTAAACGGCGTATTTACATATCTGCCACTGTGGAGGAGAATCCGTATATGTGTTCGAGTGTTCGAAGCGTAATGCGTGAGAAATGGTAAGTAAACGCCGTATTTACATATCTGCCACTGTGCAGGAGCATCCGTATAGGTGTTCGTGTGTTCGAACCCTAATGCGTGAGAAATGTTAAGTAAACGCCGTATTTGCATATCTGCCACTGTCCAGGAGAATCCGTATAGGTGTTCGAGTGTTCCAACACTAATGCGTGAGAAATGGTAAGTAAACGCCGTATTTACGTATCTGCCACTGTGCAGGAGAATCCGTATAGTTGTTCGAGTGTTCGAAGCGTAATGCATGAGAAATGGTAAGTAAACGCCGTATTTACATATCTGCCACTGTGCAGGAGCATCCGTATAGGTGTTCGTGTGTTCGAACCCTAATGCGTGAGAAATGGTAAGTAAACGCCGTATTTACATATCTGCCACTGTGCAGGAGAATCCGTATAGGTGTTCGATTGTTCGAAGCGTAATGCGTGAGAAATGGTAAGTAAACGCCGTATTTACATATATGCCACTGTGCAGGAGAATCCGTATAGGTGTTCGTGTGTTCGAACCCTAATGCGTGAGAAAGGGTAAGTAAACGCCGTATTTACATATCTGCCACTGTGCAGGAGAATCCGTATAGGTGTTCGTGTGTTCGAACCGTAATGCATGAGAAACGGTAAGTAAACGCCGTATTTACATATCTGCCACTGTGCAGGAGAATCCGTATAGGTGTTCGAGTGTTCGAAGCGTAATGCGTCAGAAATGGTAAGTAAACGTCGTATTTACATATCTGCCACTATGTAGGAGAATCCGTGTAGGTGTTCGATTGTTCGACCCCTAATACGTGAGAAATGGTAAGTAAACGCCATATTTACATATCTGCCACTGTGTAGGAGAATCCGTATAGGTGTTCGAGTGTTCGAAGCGTAATGCGTGAGAAATGGTAAGGAAACGTCGTCTTTACATATCTGCCACTGTGCAGGGGAATCCGTGTAGGTGTTCGAGTGTTCGAAGCGTAATGCATGAGAAATGGTAAGTAAACGCCGTATTTACACATCTGCCACTGTGCAGGAGAATCCGTATAGGTGTTTGTGTGTTCGAACCCTAATGCGTGAGAAATGGTAAGTAAACGCCGTATTTACGTAGCTGCCGCTGTGCAGGAGAATCCGTATAGGTGTTCGAGTGTTCGGACCGTAATGTGTGAGAAATGGTAAGTAAACGTCGTATTTACATATCTGCCACTGTGCAGGAGAATCCATATAGGTGTTCGAGTGTTCGAAGCGTAATGCGTGAGAAATGGTAAGTAACGTCGTATTTACATATCTGCCACTGTACAGGAGAATCCGTGTAGGTGTTCGATTGTTCGAACCGTAATGCGTGAGAAATGGTAAGTAAACCCCGTATTTACATATCTGCCACTGTGCAGGAGAATCTGTATAGGTGTTCGAGTGTTCGAATCCTAATGCATGAGAAATGGTAAGTAAACGTCGTATTTACGTATCTGCCACTGTGCAGGAGAATCTGTGTAGGTGTTCGAGTGTTCGAACCCTAAAGCGTGAGAAATGGTAAGTAAACGCCGTATTTACATATTTGCCACTGTGCAAGACAATCCGTATAGGTGTTCGTGTGTTCGAACCCAAATGCGTGAGAAATGGTATGTAAACGGCGTATTTACATATCTGCCACTGTGGAGGAGAATCCGTATATGTGTTCGAGTGTTCGAAGCGTAATGCGTGAGAAATGGTAAGTAAACGCCGTATTTACATATCTGCCACTGTGCAGGAGCATCCGTATAGGTGTTCGTGTGTTCGAACCCTAATGCGTGAGAAATGGTAAGTAAACGCCGTATTTGCATATCTGCCACTGTCCAGGAGAATACGTATAGGTGTTCGAGTGTTCCAACCCTAATGCGTGAGAAATGGTAAGTAAACGCCGTATTTACGTATCTGCCACTGTGCAGGAGAATCCGTATAGGTGTTCGAGTGTTCGAAGCGTAATGCATGAGAAATGGTAAGTAAACGCCGTATTTACATATCTGCCACTGTGCAGGAGCATCCGTATAGGTGTTCGTGTGTTCGAACCCTAATGCGTGAGAAATGGTAAGTAAACGCCGTATTTACATATCTGCCACTGTGCAGGAGAATCCGTATAGGTGTTCGATTGTTCGAAGCGTAATGCGTGAGAAATGGTAAGTAAACGCCGTATTTACATATATGCCACTGTGCAGGAGAATCCGTATAGGTGTTCGTGTGTTCGAACCCTAATGCGTGAGAAATGGTAAGTAAACGCCGTATTTACATATCTGCCACTGTGGAGGAGAATCCGTATAGGTGTTCGAGTGTTCGAAGCGTAATGCGTGAGAAATGGTAAGTAAACGCCGGATTTACATATCTGCCACTGTGCATGAGAATCCGTATAGGTGTTCGAGTGTTCGAACCGTAATGCGTGAGAAATGGTAAGTAAACGGCGTATTTACATATCTGCCACTGTGCAGGAGAATCCGTATAGGTGTTCGTGTGTTCGAACCCTAATGCGTGAGAAATCGTAAGTAAACGCCGTATTTACATATCTGCCACTGTGCAGGAGAATCCGTATAGGTGTTCGAGTGTTCGAAGCGTAATGCGTGAGAAATGGTAAGTAAACGCCGTATTTACATATATGCCACTGTGCAGGAGAATCCGTATAGGTGTTCGTGTGTTCGAACCCTAATGCGTGAGAAATGGTAAGTAAACGTCGTATTTACATATCTGCCACTGTGCAGGAGAATCCGTGTAGGTGTTCGAGTGTTCGAACCCTAATGCATGAGAAATGGTAAGTGAACGTCGTATTTACATATCTGCCACTGTGCAGGAGAATCCGTATAGGTGTTCGAGTGTTCGAACCCTAATGCGTGAGAAATGGTAAGTAAACATCGTCTTTACAAATCTGCCACTGTGCAGGAGAATCCGGGTAGGTGTTCGATTGTTCGAACCCTAATGCGTGAGAAATGGTAAGTAAACACCGTATTTACATATCTGCCACTGTGCAGGAGAATCCGTATAGGTGTTCGAGTGTTCGAACCCTAAAGCATGAGAAATGGTAAGTAAACGTCGTATTTACATATCAGCCACTATGCAGGAGAATCCGAATAGGTGTTCGAGTGTTCGAAGCGTAATGCGTGAGAAATGGTAAGTAAACGTCGTATTGACATATCTGCCACTGTGCAGGAGAATCCGTGTAGGTGTTCGATTGTTCGAACCCTAATGCGTGAGAAATGGTAAGTAAACACCGTATTTACATATCTGCCACTGTGCAGGAGAATCCGTCTAGGTGTTCGAGTGTTCGAACCCTAACGCATGAGAAATGGTAGGTAAACGTCGTATTTACATATCTGCCACTGTGCAGGAGAATCCGTATAGGTGTTCGAGTGTTCGAAGCGTAATGCGTGAGAAATGGAAAGTAAACGCCGTATTTACATATCTGCCACTATGCAGGAGAATCCGTATAGATGTTCGAGTGTTCGAACCGTAATGCGTGAGAAATGGTAAGTAAACGCCGTATTTACATATCTGCCACTGTGCAGGAGAATCCGTATAGATGTTCGTGTGTTCGAACCCTAATGCGTGAGAAATGGTAAGTAAACGCCGTATTTACATATCTGCCACTGTGCAGGAGAATCCGTATAGGTGTTCGAGTGTTCGAACCGTAATGCGTGAGAAATGGTAAGTAAACGCCGTATTTACATATCTGCCACTGTGCAGGAGAATCCGTATAGGTGTTCGAGTGTTCGAAGCGTAATGCGTCAGAAATAGTAAGTAAACGTCGTATTTACATATCTGCCACTGTGCAGGAGAATCCGTGTAGGTGTTCGACTGTTCGAACCCTAATACATGAGAAATGGTAAGTAAACGCCATATTTACATATCTGCTACTGTGCAGGATAATCCGTATAGGTGTTCGAGTGTTCGATCCCTAATGCATGGGAAATGGTAAGTAAACGTCGTATTTACAAATCTGCCACTGTGTAGGAGAATCCGTCTAGGTGTTCGAGTGTTCGAACGCTAATGCGTGAGAAATGGTAAGTAAATGCCGTATTTACATATTTGCCACTGTGCAGGAGAATCCGTATAGGTGTTCGTGTGTTCGAACCCAATTGCGTGAGAAATGGTAAGTAAACGCCGTATTTACATATCTGCCACTGTGCAGGAGAATCCGTATAGTTGTTTGAGTGTCCGAACCGTAATGCGTGAGAAATGGTAAGTATTTGCCGTATTTTCATATCTGTCACAGGGCAGGAGAATCCGTATAGGTGTTCGAGTGTTCGAATCCTAATGCATGAGAAATGGTAAGTAAACGCCGTATTTCCATATATGCCACTGTGCAGGAGAACCGTAGAGGTGTTCGAGTGTTCGAAGTGTAATGCCTGAGAAATGGTCAGTAAACGTCGTATTTACATATCTGGTACTGTGCTGGAGAATCCGTGTAGGTGTCCGATTGTTCGAACCCTAATGCGTGAGAAATGGTAAGAAAACACCGTATTTACATATCTGCCACGGTGCGGGAGAATCCATATAGGTGTTCGAGTGTTCGAACCCTAATGCATGAGAAATGGTAGGTAAACGTCGTATTTACATATCTGCCACTGTGCAGGAGAATCCGTATAGGTGTTCGAGTGTTCGAAGCGTAATGCGTGAGAAATGGTAAGTAACGTCGTATTTACATATCTGCCACTGTGCAGGAGAATCCGTGTAGGTGTTCGATTGTTCGAACCCTAATGCGTGAGAGATGGTAAGTAAACCCCGTATTTACATATCTGCCACTGTGCAGGAGAATCTGTATAGGTGTTCGAGTGTTCGAATCCTAATGCATGAGAAATGGCAAGTAAACGTCGTATTTACGTATCTGCCGCTGTGCAGGAGAATCTGTGTAGGTGTTCGAGTGTTCGAACCCTAAAGCGTGAGAAATGGTAAGTAAACGCCGTATTTACATATTTGCCACTGTGCAAGAGAATCCGTATAGGTGTTCGTGTGTTCGAACCCAAATGCGTGAGAAATGGTATGTAAACGGCGTATTTACATATCTGCCACTGCGGAGGAGAATCCGTATATGTGTTCGAGTGTTCGAAGCGTAATGCGTGAGAAATGGTAAGTAAACGCCGTATTTACATATCTGCCACTGTCCAGGAGAATCCGTATAGGTGTTCTTGTGTTCCAACCCTAATGCGTGAGAAATGGTAAGTAAACGCCGTATTTACGTATCTGCCACTGTGCAGGAGAATCCGTATAGGTGTTCGAGTGTTCGAACCGTAATGCGTGAGAAAATGTAAGTAAACGCCGTATTTACATATCTGCCACTGTGCAGGAGAATCCGTATAGGTGTCCAAGTGTTCGAAGCGTAATGCGTGAGAAATGGTAAGTAAACGCCGTATTTACATATCTGCAACTGTGCAGGAGAATCCGTATAGGTGTTCGAGTGTTCGAACCGTAATGCGTGAGAAATGGTAAGTAAACGCCGTATTTACATATCTGCCACTGTGCAGGAGAATCCGTATAGATGTTCGTGTGTTCGAACCGTAATGCATGAGAAAGGGTAAGTAAACGCCGTATTTAGATATCTGCCACTGTGCAGGAGAACCCGTATAGGTGTTCGAGTGTTCGAACCGTAATGCGTGAGAAACGGTAAGTAAACGCCGTATTTACATATCTGCCACTGTGCAGGAGAATCCGTATAGGTGTTCGAGTGTTCGAAGCGTAATGCGTCAGAAATGGTAAGTAAACGTCGTATTTACATATCTGCCACTGTGCAGGAGAATCCGTGTAGGTGTTCGATTGTTCGACCCCTAATACGTGAGAAATGGTAAGTAAACGCCATATTTACATATCTGCCACTGTGTAGGAGAATCCGTATAGGTGTTCGAGTGTTCGAAGCGTAATGCGTGAGAAATGGTAAGGAAACGTCGTCTTTACATATCTGCCACTGTGCAGGGGAATCCGTGTAGGTGTTCGAGTGTTCGAAGCGTAATGCATGAGAAATGGTAAGTAAACGCCGTATTTACACATCTGCCACTGTGCAGGAGAATCCGTATAGGTGTTTGTGTGTTCGAACCCAAATGCGTGAGAAATGGTAAGTAAACGCCGCATTTACGTAGTGCCGCTGTGCAGGAGAATCCGTATAGGTGTTCGAGTGTTCGCACCGTAATGTGTGAGAAATGGTAAGTAAACGTCGTATTTACATATCTGCCACTGTGCAGGAGAATCCATATAGGTGTTCGAGTGTTCGATGCGTAATGCGTGAGAAATGGTAAGTAACGTCGTATTTACATATCTGCCACTGTGCAGGAGAATCCGTGTAGGTGTTCGATTGTTCGAACCCTAATGCGTGAGAAATGTTAAGTAAACCCCGTATTTACATATCTGCCACTGTGCAGGAGAATCTGTATAGGTGTTCGAGTGTTCGAATCCTAATGCATGAGAAATGGTAAGTAAACGTCGTATTTACGTATCTGCCACTGTGCAGGAGAATCTGTGTAGGTGTTCGAGTGTTCGAACCCTAAAGCGTGAGAAATGGTAAGTAAACGCCGTATTTACATATTTGCCACTGTGCAAGAGAATCCGTATAGGTGTTCGTGTGTTCGAACCCAAATGCGTGAGAAATGGTATGTAAACGGCGTATTTACATATCTGCCACTGTGGAGGAGAATCCGTATATGTGTTCGAGTGTTCGAAGCGTAATGCGTGAGAAATGGTAAGTAAACGCCGTATTTACATATCTGCCACTGTCTAGGGGAATCCGTATAGGTGTTCGAGTGTTCCAACCCTAATGCGTGAGAAATGGTAAGTAAACGCCGTATTTACGTATCTGCCACTGTGCAGGAGAATCCGTATAGGTGTTCGAGTGTTCGAACCGTAATGCGTGAGAAATGGTAAGTAAACGCCGTATTTACATATCTGCCACTGTGCAGGAGAATCCGTATAGGTGTCCAAGTGTTCGAAGCGTAATGCGTGAAAAATGGTAAGTAAACGCCGTATTTACATATCTGCAACTGTGCAGGAGAATCCGTATAGGTGTTCGAGTGTTCGAACCGTAATGCGTGAGAAATGGTAAGTAAACGCCGTATTTACATATCTGCCACTGTGCAGGAGAATCCGTATAGATGTTCGTGTGTTCGAACCGTAATGCATGAGAAAGGGTAAGTAAACGCCGTATTTAGATATCTGCCACTGTGCAGGAGAACCCGTATAGGTGTTCGAGTGTTCGAAGCGTAATGCATGAGAAATGGTAAGTAAACGCCGTATTTACATATCTGCCACTGTGCAGGAGCATCCGTATAGGTGTTCGTGTGTTCGAACCCTAATGCGTGAGAAATGGTAAGTAAACGCCGTATTTGCATATCTGCCACTGTCCAGGAGAATCCGTATAGGTGTTCGAGTGTTCCAACCCTAATGCGTGAGAAATGGTAAGTAAACGCCGTATTTACATATCTGCCACTGTCCAGGAGAATCCGTATAGGTGTTCGAGTGTTCGAAGCGTAATGCGTGAGAAATGGTAAGTAAACGTCGTATTGACATATCTGCCACTGTGCAGGAGAATCCGTGTAGGTGTTCGATTGTTCGAACCCTAATGCGTGAGAAATGGTAAGTAAACACCGTATTTACATATCTGCCACTGTGCAGGAGAATCCGTCTAGGTGTTCGAGTGTTCGAACCCTAACGCATGAGAAATGGTAGGTAAACGTCGTATTTACATATCTGCCACTGTGCAGGAGAATCCGTATAGGTGTTCGAGTGTTCGAAGCGTAATGCGTGAGAAATGGAAAGTAAACGCCGTATTTACATATCTGCCACTATGCAGGAGAATCCGTATAGATGTTCGAGTGTTCGAACCGTAATGCGTGAGAAATGGTAAGTAAACGCCGTATTTACATATCTGCCACTGTGCAGGAGAATCCGTATAGATGTTCGTGTGTTCGAACCCTAATGCGTGAGAAATGGTAAGTAAACGCCGTATTTACATATCTGCCACTGTGCAGGAGAATCCGTATAGGTGTTCGAGTGTTCGAACCGTAATGCGTGAGAAATGGTAAGTAAACGCCGTATTTACATATCTGCCACTGTGCAGGAGAATCCGTATAGGTGTTCGAGTGTTCGAAGCGTAATGCGTCAGAAATAGTAAGTAAACGTCGTATTTACATATCTGCCACTGTGCAGGAGAATCCGTGTAGGTGTTCGACTGTTCGAACCCTAATACATGAGAAATGGTAAGTAAACGCCATATTTACATATCTGCTACTGTGCAGGATAATCCGTATAGGTGTTCGAGTGTTCGATCCCTAATGCGTGGGAAATGGTAAGTAAACGTCGTATTTACAAATCTGCCACTGTGTAGGAGAATCCGTCTAGGTGTTCGAGTGTTCGAACGCTAATGCGTGAGAAATGGTAAGTAAATGCCGTATTTACATATTTGCCACTGTGCAGGAGAATCCGTATAGGTGTTCGTGTGTTCGAACCCAATTGCGTGAGAAATGGTAAGTAAACGCCGTATTTACATATCTGCCACTGTGCAGGAGAATCCGTATAGTTGTTTGAGTGTCCGAACCGTAATGCGTGAGAAATGGTAAGTATTTGCCGTATTTTCATATCTGTCACAGGGCAGGAGAATCCGTATAGGTGTTCGAGTGTTCGAATCCTAATGCATGAGAAATGGTAAGTAAACGCCGTATTTACATATATGCCACTGTGCAGGAGAACCGTAGAGGTGTTCGAGTGTTCGAAGTGTAATGCCTGAGAAATGGTCAGTAAACGTCGTATTTACATATCTGGTACTGTGCTGGAGAATCCGTGTAGGTGTCCGATTGTTCGAACCCTAATGCGTGAGAAATGGTAAGAAAACACCGTATTTACATATCTGCCACGGTGCAGGAGAATCCGTATAGGTGTTCGAGTGTTCGAACCCTAATGCATGAGAAATGGTAGGTAAACGTCGTATTTACATATCTGCCACTGTGCAGGAGAATCCGTATAGGTGTTCGAGTGTTCGAAGCGTAATGCGTGAGAAATGGTAAGTAACGTCGTATTTACATATCTGCCACTGTGCAGGAGAATCCGTGTAGGTGTTCGATTGTTCGAACCCTAATGCGTGAGAAATGGTAAGTAAACCCCGTATTTACATATCTGCCACTGTGCAGGAGAATCTGTATAGGTGTTCGAGTGTTCGAATCCTAATGCATGAGAAATGGCAAGTAAACGTCGTATTTACGTATCTGCCGCTGTGCAGGAGAATCTGTGTAGGTGTTCGAGTGTTCGAACCCTAAAGCGTGAGAAATGGTAAGTAAACGCCGTATTTACATATTTGCCACTGTGCAAGAGAATCCGTATAGGTGTTCGTGTGTTCGAACCCAAATGCGTGAGAAATGCTATGTAAACGGCGTATTTACATATCTGCCACTGCGGAGGAGAATCCGTATATGTGTTCGAGTGTTCGAAGCGTAATGCGTGAGAAATGGTAAGTAAACGCCGTATTTACATATCTGCCACTGTCCAGGAGAATCCGTATAGGTGTTCTTGTGTTCCAACCCTAATGCGTGAGAAATGGTAAGTAAACGCCGTATTTACGTATCTGCCACTGTGCAGGAGAATCCGTATAGGTGTTCGAGTGTTCGAACCGTAATGCGTGAGAAAATGTAAGTAAACGCCGTATTTACATATCTGCCACTGTGCAGGAGAATCCGTATAGGTGTCCAAGTGTTCGAAGCGTAATGCGTGAGAAATGGTAAGTAAACGCCGTATTTACATATCTGCAACTGTGCAGGAGAATCCGTATAGGTGTTCGAGTGTTCGAACCGTAATGCGTGAGAAATGGTAAGTAAACGCCGTATTTACATATCTGCCACTGTGCAGGAGAATCCGTATAGATGTTCGTGTGTTCGAACCGTAATGCATGAGAAAGGGTAAGTAAACGCCGTATTTAGATATCTGCCACTGTGCAGGAGAACCCGTATAGGTGTTCGAGTGTTCGAACCGTAATGCGTGAGAAACGGTAAGTAAACGCCGTATTTACATATCTGCCACTGTGCAGGAGAATCCGTATAGGTGTTCGAGTGTTCGAAGCGTAATGCGTCAGAAATGGTAAGTAAACGTCGTATTTACATATCTGCCACTGTGCAGGAGAATCCGTGTAGGTGTTCGATTGTTCGACCCCTAATACGTGAGAAATGGTAAGTAAACGCCATATTTACATATCTGCCACTGTGTAGGAGAATCCGTATAGGTGTTCGAGTGTTCGAAGCGTAATGCGTGAGAAATGGTAAGGAAACGTCGTCTTTACATATCTGCCACTGTGCAGGGGAATCCGTGTAGGTGTTCGAGTGTTCGAAGCGTAATGCATGAGAAATGGTAAGTAAACGCCGTATTTACACATCTGCCACTGTGCAGGAGAATCCGTATAGGTGTTTGTGTGTTCGAACCCAAATGCGTGAGAAATGGTAAGTAAACGCCGCATTTACGTAGTGCCGCTGTGCAGGAGAATCCGTATAGGTGTTCGAGTGTTCGCACCGTAATGTGTGAGAAATGGTAAGTAAACGTCGTATTTACATATCTGCCACTGTGCAGGAGAATCCATATAGGTGTTCGAGTGTTCGATGCGTAATGCGTGAGAAATGGTAAGTAACGTCGTATTTACATATCTGCCACTGTGCAGGAGAATCCGTGTAGGTGTTCGATTGTTCGAACCCTAATGCGTGAGAAATGTTAAGTAAACCCCGTATTTACATATCTGCCACTGTGCTGGAGAATCTGTATAGGTGTTCGAGTGTTCGAATCCTAATGCATGAGAAATGGTAAGTAAACGTCGTATTTACGTATCTGCCACTGTGCAGGAGAATCTGTGTAGGTGTTCGAGTGTTCGAACCCTAAAGCGTGAGAAATGGTAAGTAAACGCCGTATTTACATATTTGCCACTGTGCAAGAGAATCCGTATAGGTGTTCGTGTGTTCGAACCCAAATGCGTGAGAAATGGTATGTAAACGGCGTATTTACATATCTGCCACTGTGGAGGAGAATCCGTATATGTGTTCGAGTGTTCGAAGCGTAATGCGTGAGAAATGGTAAGTAAACGCCGTATTTACATATCTGCCACTGTCCAGGAGAATCCGTATAGGTGTTCGAGTGTTCCAACCCTAATGCGTGAGAAATGGTAAGTAAACGCCGTATTTACGTATCTGCCACTGTGCAGGAGAATCCGTATAGGTGTTCGAGTGTTCGAACCGTAATGCGTGAGAAATGGTAAGTAAACGCCGTATTTACATATCTGCCACTGTGCAGGAGAATCCGTATAGGTGTCCAAGTGTTCGAAGCGTAATGCGTGAGAAATGGTAAGTAAACGCCGTATTTACATATCTGCAACTGTGCAGGAGAATCCGTATAGGTGTTCGAGTGTTCGAACCGTAATGCGTGAGAAATGGTAAGTAAACGCCGTATTTACATATCTGCCACTGTGCAGGAGAATCCGTATAGATGTTCGTGTGTTCGAACCGTAATGCATGAGAAAGGGTAAGTAAACGCCGTATTTAGATCTCTGCCACTGTGCAGGAGAACCCGTATAGGTGTTCGAGTGTTCGAAGCGTAATGCATGAGAAATGGTAAGTAAACGCCGTATTTACATATCTGCCACTGTGCAGGAGCATCCGTATAGGTGTTCGTGTGTTCGAACCCTAATGCGTGAGAAATGGTAAGTAAACGCCGTATTTGCATATCTGCCACTGTCCAGGAGAATCCGTATAGGTGTTCGAGTGTTCCAACCCTAATGCGTGAGAAATGGTAAGTAAACGCCGTATTTACATATCTGCCACTGTCCAGGAGAATCCGTATAGGTGTTCGAGTGTTCCAACCCTAATGCGTGAGAAATGGTAAGTAAACGCCGTATTTACGTATCTGCCACTGTGCAGGAGAATCCGTATAGGTGTTCGAGTGTTCGAAGCGTAATGCATGAGAAATGGTAAGTAAACGCCGTATTTACATATCTGCCACTGTGCAGGAGCATCCGTATAGGTGTTCGTGTGTTCGAACCCTAATGCGTGAGAAATGGTAAGTAAACGCCGTATTTACATATCTGCCACTGTGCAGGAGAATCCGTATAGGTGTTCGATTGTTCGAAGCGTAATGCGTGAGAAATGGTAAGTAAACGCCGTATTTACATATATGCCACTGTGCAGGAGAATCCGTATAGGTGTTCGTGTGTTCGAACCCTAATGCGTGAGAAATGGTAAGTAAACGCCGTATTTACATATCTGCCACTGTGGAGGAGAATCCGTATAGGTGTTCGAGTGTTCGAAGCGTAATGCGTGAGAAATGGTAAGTAAACGCCGGATTTACATATCTGCCACTGTGCATGGGAATCCGTATAGGTGTTCGAGTGTTCGAACCGTAATGCGTGAGAAATGGTAAGTAAATGGCGTATTTACATATCTGCCACTGTGCAGGAGAATCCGTATAGGTGTTCGTGTGTTCGAACCCTAATGCGTGAGAAATCGTAAGTAAACGCCGTATTTACATATCTGCCACTGTGCAGGAGAATCCGTATAGGTGTTCGAGTGTTCGAAGCGTAATGCGTGAGAAATGGTAAGTAAACGCCGTATTTACATATATGCCACTGTGCAGGAGAATCCGTATAGGTGTTCGTGTGTTCGAACCCTAATGCGTGAGAAATGGTAAGTAAACGTCGTATTTACATATCTGCCACTGTGCAGGAGAATCCGTGTAGGTGTTCGAGTGTTCGAACCCTAATGCATGAGAAATGGTAAGTGAACGTCGTATTTACATATCTGCCACTGTGCAGGAGAATCCGTATAGGTGTTCGAGTGTTCGAACCCTAATGCGTGAGAAATGGTAAGTAAACATCGTATTTACAAATCTGCCACTGTGCAGGAGAATCCGGGTAGGTGTTCGATTGTTCGAACCCTAATGCGTGAGAAATGGTAAGTAAACACCGTATTTACATATCTGCCACTGTGCAGGAGAATCCGCATAGGTGTTCGAGTGTTTGAACCCTAAAGCATGAGAAATGGTAAGTAAACGTCGTATTTACATATCAGCCACTGTGCAGGAGAATCCGAATAGGTGTTCGAGTGTTCGAAGCGTAATGCGTGAGAAATGGTAAGTAAACGTCGTATTGACATATCTGCCACTGTGCAGGAGAATCCGTGTAGGTGTTCGATTGTTCGAACCCTAATGCGTGAGAAATGGTAAGTAAACACCGTATTTACATATCTGCCACTGTGCAGGAGAATCCGTCTAGGTGTTCGAGTGTTCGAACCCTAACGCATGAGAAATGGTAGGTAAACGTCGTATTTACATATCTGCCACTGTGCAGGAGAATCCGTATAGGTGTTCGAGTGTTCGAAGCGTAATGCGTGAGAAATGGAAAGTAAACGCCGTATTTACATATCTGCCACTATGCAGGAGAATCCGTATAGATGTTCGAGTGTTCGAACCGTAATGCGTGAGAAATGGTAAGTAAACGCCGTATTTACATATCTGCCACTGTGCAGGAGAATCCGTATAGATGTTCGTGTGTTCGAACCCTAATGCGTGAGAAATGGTAAGTAAACGCCGTATTTACATATCTGCCACTGTGCAGGAGAATCCGTATAGGTGTTCGAGTGTTCGAACCGTAATGCGTGAGAAATGGTAAGTAAACGCCGTATTTACATATCTGCCACTGTGCAGGAGAATCCGTATAGGTGTTCGAGTGTTCGAAGCGTAATGCGTCAGAAATAGTAAGTAAACGTCGTATTTACATATCTGCCACTGTGCAGGAGAATCCGTGTAGGTGTTCGACTGTTCGAACCCTAATCCATGAGAAATGGTAAGTAAACGCCATATTTACATATCTGCTACTGTGCAGGATAATCCGTATAGGTGTTCGAGTGTTCGATCCCTAATGCATGGGAAATGGTAAGTAAACGTCGTATTTACAAATCTGCCACTGTGTAGGAGAATCCGTCTAGGTGTTCGAGTGTTCGAACGCTAATGCGTGAGAAATGGTAAGTAAATGCCGTATTTACATATTTGCCACTGTGCAGGAGAATCCGTATAGGTGTTCGTGTGTTCGAACCCAATTGCGTGAGAAATGGTAAGTAAACGCCGTATTTACATATCTGCCACTGTGCAGGAGAATCCGTATAGTTGTTTGAGTGTCCGAACCGTAATGCGTGAGAAATGGTAAGTATTTGCCGTATTTTCATATCTGTCACAGGGCAGGAGAATCCGTATAGGTGTTCGAGTGTTCGAATCCTAATGCATGAGAAATGGTAAGTAAACGCCGTATTTACATATATGCCACTGTGCAGGAGAACCGTAGAGGTGTTCGAGTGTTCGAAGTGTAATGCTTGAGAAATGGTCAGTAAACGTCGTATTTACATATCTGGTACTGTGCTTGAGAATCCGTGTAGGTGTCCGATTGTTCGAACCCTAATGCGTGAGAAATGGTAAGAAAACACCGTATTTACATATCTGCCACGGTGCAGGAGAATCCGTATAGGTGTTCGAGTGTTCGAACCCTAATGCATGAGAAATGGTAGGTAAACGTCGTATTTACATATCTGCCACTGTGCAGGAGAATCCGTATAGGTGTTCGAGTGTTCGAAGCGTAATGCGTGAGAAATGGTAAGTAACGTTGTATTTACATATCTGCCACTGTGCAGGAGAATCCGTGTAGGTGTTCGATTGTTCGAACCCTAATGCGTGAGAAATGGTAAGTAAACCCCGTATTTACATATCTGCCACTGTGCAGGAGAATCTGTATAGGTGTTCGAGTGTTCGAATCCTAATGCATGAGAAATGGCAAGTAAACGTCGTATTTACGTATCTGCCGCTGTGCAGGAGAATTTGTGTAGGTGTTCGAGTGTTCGAACCCTAAAGCGTGAGAAATGGTAAGTAAACGCCGTATTTACATATTTGCCACTGTGCAAGAGAATCCGTATAGGTGTTCGTGTGTTCGAACCCAAATGCGTGAGAAATGGTATGTAAACGGCGTATTTACATATCTGCCACTGCGGAGGAGAATCCGTATATGTGTTCGAGTGTTCGAAGCGTAATGCGTGAGAAATGGTAAGTAAACGCCGTATTTACATATCTGCCACTGTCCAGGAGAATCCGTATAGGTGTTCTTGTGTTCCAACCCTAATGCGTGAGAAATGGTAAGTAAACGCCGTATTTACGTATCTGCCACTGTGCAGGAGAATCCGTATAGGTGTTCGAGTGTTCGAACCGTAATGCGTGAGAAAATGTAAGTAAACACCGTATTTACATATCTGCCACTGTGCAGGAGAATCCGTATAGGTGTCCAAGTGTTCGAAGCGTAATGCGTGAGAAATGGTAAGTAAACGCCGTATTTACATATCTGCAACTGTGCAGGAGAATCCGTATAGGTGTTCGAGTGTTCGAACCGTAATGCGTGAGAAATGGTAAGTAAACGCCGTATTTACATATCTGCCACTGTGCAGGAGAATCCGTATAGATGTTCGTGTGTTCGAACCGTAATGCATGAGAAAGGGTAAGTAAATGCCGTATTTAGATATCTGCCACTGTGCAGGAGAACCCGTATAGGTGTTCGAGTGTTTGAACCGTAATGCGTGAGAAACGGTAAGTAAACGCCGTATTTACATATCTGCCACTGTGCAGGAGAATCCGTATAGGTGTTCGAGTGTTCGAAGCGTAATGCGTCAGAAATGGTAAGTAAACGTCGTATTTACATATCTGCCACTGTGCAGGAGAATCCGTGTAGGTGTTCGATTGTTCGACCCCTAATACGTGAGAAATGGTAAGTAAACGCCATATTTACATATCTGCCACTGTGTAGGAGAATCCGTATAGGTGTTCGAGTGTTCGAAGCGTAATGCGTGAGAAATGGTAAGGAAACGTCGTCTTTACATATCTGCCACTGTGCAGGGGAATCCGTGTAGGTGTTCGAGTGTTCGAAGCGTAATGCATGAGAAATGGTAAGTAAACGCCGTATTTACACATCTGCCACTGTGCAGGAGAATCCGTATAGGTGTTTGTGTGTTCGAACCCAAATGCGTGAGAAATGGTAAGTAAACGCCGCATTTACGTAGTGCCGCTGTGCAGGAGAATCCGTATAGGTGTTCGAGTGTTCGCACCGTAATGTGTGAGAAATGGTAAGTAAACGTCGTATTTACATATCTGCCACTGTGCAGGAGAATCCATATAGGTGTTCGAGTGTTCGATGCGTAATGCGTGAGAAATGGTAAGTAACGTCGTATTTACATATCTGCCACTGTGCAGGAGAATCCGTGTAGGTGTTCGATTGTTCGAACCCTAATGCGTGAGAAATGTTAAGTAAACCCCGTATTTACATATCTGCCACTGTGCAGGAGAATCTGTATAGGTGTTCGAGTGTTCGAATCCTAATGCATGAGAAATGGTAAGTAAACGTCGTATTTACGTATCTGCCACTGTGCAGGAGAATCTGTGTAGGTGTTCGAGTGTTCGAACCCTAAAGCGTGAGAAATGGTAAGTAAACGCCGTATTTACATATTTGCCACTGTGCAAGAGAATCCGTATAGGTGTTCGTGTGTTCGAACCCAAATGCGTGAGAAATGGTATGTAAACGGCGTATTTACATATCTGCCACTGTGGAGGAGAATCCGTATATGTGTTCGAGTGTTCGAAGCGTAATGCGTGAGAAATGGTAAGTAAACGCCGTATTTACATATCTGCCACTGTCCAGGAGAATCCGTATAGGTGTTCGAGTGTTCCAACCCTAATGCGTGAGAAATGGTAAGTAAACGCCGTATTTACGTATCTGCCACTGTGCAGGACAATCCGTATAGGTGTTCGAGTGTTCGAACCGTAATGCGTGAGAAATGGTAAGTAAACGCCGTATTTACATATCTGCCACTGTGCAGGAGAATCCGTATAGGTGTCCAAGTGTTCGAAGCGTAATGCGTGAGAAATGGTAAGTAAACGCCGTATTTACATATCTGCAACTGTGCAGGAGAATCCGTATAGGTGTTCGAGTGTTCGAACCGTAATGCGTGAGAAATGGTAAGTAAACGCCGTATTTACATATCTGCCACTGTGCAGGAGAATCCGTATAGATGTTCGTGTGTTCGAACCGTAATGCATGAGAAAGGGTAAGTAAACGCCGTATTTAGATATCTGCTACTGTGCAGGAGAACCCGTATAGGTGTTCGAGTGTTCGAACCGTAATGCGTGAGAAACGGTAAGTAAACGCCGTATTTACATATCTGCCACTGTGCAGGAGAATCCGTATAGGTGTTCGAGTGTTCGAAGCGTAATGCGTCAGAAATGGTAAGTAAACGTCGTATTTACATATCTGCCACTGTGCAGGAGAATCCGTGTAGGTGTTCGATTGTTCGACCCCTAATACGTGAGAAATGGTAAGTAAACGCCATATTTACATATCTGCCACTGTGTAGGAGAATCCGTATAGGTGTTCGAGTGTTCGAAGCGTAATGCGTGAGAAATGGTAAGGAAACGTCGTCTTTACATATCTGCCACTGTGCAGGGGAATCCGTGTAGGTGTTCGAGTGTTCGAAGCGTAATGCATGAGAAATGGTAAGTAAACGCCGTATTTACACATCTGCCACTGTGCAGGAGAATCCGTATAGGTGTTTGTGTGTTCGAACCCTAATGCGTGAGAAATGGTAAGTAAACGCCGTATTTACGTAGTGCCGCTGTGCAGGAGAATCCGTATAGGTGTTCGAGTGTTCGCACCGTAATGTGTGAGAAATGGTAAGTAAACGTCGTATTTACATATCTGCCACTGTGCAGGAGAATCCATATAGGTGTTCGACTGTTCGATGCGTAATGCGTGAGAAATGGTAAGTAACGTCGTATTTACATATCTGCCACTGTGCAGGAGAATCCGTGTAGGTGCTCGATTGTTCGAACCCTAATGCGTGAGAAATGGTAAGTAAACCCCGTATTTACATATCTGCCACTATGCAGGAGAATCTGTATAGGTGTTCGAGTGTTCGAATCCTAATGCATGAGAAATGGTAAGTAAACGTCGTATTTACGTATCTGCCACTGTGCAGGAGAATCTGTGTAGGTGTTCGAGTGTTCGAACCCTAAAGCGTGAGAAATGGTAAGTAAACGCCGTATTTACATATTTGCCACTGTGCAAGAGAATCCGTATAGGTGTTCGTGTGTTCGAACCCAAATGCGTGAGAAATGGTATGTAAACGGCGTATTTACATATCTGCCACTGTGGAGGAGAATCCGTATATGTGTTCGCGTGTTCGAAGCGTAATGCGTGAGAAATGGTAAGTAAACGCCGTATTTACATATCTGCCACTGTCCAGGAGAATCCGTATAGGTGTTCGAGTGTTCCAACCCTAATGCGTGAGAAATGGTAAGTAAACGCCGTATTTACGTATCTGCCACTGTGCAGGAGAATCCGTATAGGTGTTCGAGTGTTCGAAGCGTAATGCAAGAGAAATGGTAAGTAAACGCCGTATTTACATATCTGCCACTGTGCAGGAGCATCCGTATAGGTGTTCGTGTGTTCGAACCCTAATGCGTGAGAAATGGTAAGTAAACGCCGTATTTACATATCTGCCACTGTGCAGGAGAATCCGTATAGGTGTTCGAGTGTTCGAAGCGTAATGCGTGAGAAATGGTAAGTAAACGCCGTATTTACATATATGCCACTGCGCAGGAGAATCCGTATAGGTGTTCGTGTGTTCGAACCCTAATGCGTGAGAAATGGTAAGTAAACGCCGTATTTACATATCTGCCACTGTGGAGGAGAATCCGTATAGGTGTTCGAGTGTTCGAAGCGTAATGCGTGAGAAATGGTAAGTAAACGCCGTATTTACATATCTGCCACTGTGCATGAGAATCCGTATAGGTGTTCGAGTGTTCGAACCGTAATGCGTGAGAAATGGTAAGTAAACAGCGTATTTACATATCTGCCACTGTGCAGGAGAATCCGTATAGGTGTTCGTGTGTTCGAACCCTAATGCGTGAGAAATCGTAAGTAAACGCCGTATTTACATATCTGCCACTGTGCAGGAGAATCCGTATAGGTGTTCGAGTGTTCGAAGCGTAATGCGTGAGAAATGGTAAGTAAACGCCGTATTTACATATATGCCACTGTGCAGGAGAATCCGTATAGGTGTTCGAGTGTTCGAACCCTAATGCGTGAGAAATGGTAAGTAACGTCGTATTTACATATCTGCCACTGTGCAGGAGAATCCGTGTTGGTGTTCGATTGTTCGAACCCTAATGCGTGAGAAATGGTAAGTAAACCCCGTATTTACATATCTGCCACTGTGCAGGAGAATCTGTATAGGTGTTCGAGTGTTCGAATCCTAATGCATGAGAAATGGTAAGTGAACGTCGTATTTACGTATCTGCCACTGTGCAGGAGAATCTGTGTAGGTGTTCGAGTGTTCGAACCCTAAAGCGTGAGAAATGGTAAGTAAACGCCGTATTTACATATTTGCCACTGTGCAAGAGAATCCGTACAGGTGTTCGTGTGTTCGAACCCAAATGCGTGAGAAATGGTATGTAAACGGCGTATTTACATATCTGCCACTGTGGAGGAGAATCCGTATATGTGTTCGAGTGTTCGAAGCGTAATGCGTGAGAAATGGTAAGTAAACGCCGTATTTACATATCTGCCACTGTCCAGGAGAATCCGTATAGGTGTTCGAGTGTTCCAACCCTAATGCGTGAGAAATGGTAAGTAAACGCCGTATTTACGTATCTGCCACTGTGCAGGACAATCCGTATAGGTGTTCGAGTGTTCGAACCGTAATGCGTGAGAAATGGTAAGTAAACGCCGTATTTACATATCTGCCACTGTGCAGGAGAATCCGTATAGGTGTCCAAGTGTTCGAAGCGTAATGCGTGAGAAATGGTAAGTAAACGCCGTATTTACATATCTGCAACTGTGCAGGAGAATCCGTATAGGTGTTCGAGTGTTCGAACCGTAATGCGTGAGAAATGGTAAGTAAACGCCGTATTTACATATCTGCCACTGTGCAGGAGAATCCGTATAGATGTTCGTGTGTTCGAACCGTAATGCATGAGAAAGGGTAAGTAAACGCCGTATTTAGATATCTGCTACTGTGCAGGAGAACCCGTATAGGTGTTCGAGTGTTCGAACCGTAATGCGTGAGAAACGGTAAGTAAACGCCGTATTTACATATCTGCCACTGTGCAGGAGAATCCGTATAGGTGTTCGAGTGTTCGAAGCGTAATGCGTCAGAAATGGTAAGTAAACGTCGTATTTACATATCTGCCACTGTGCAGGAGAATCCGTGTAGGTGTTCGATTGTTCGACCCCTAATACGTGAGAAATGGTAAGTAAACGCCATATTTACATATCTGCCACTGTGTAGGAGAATCCGTATAGGTGTTCGAGTGTTCGAAGCGTAATGCGTGAGAAATGGTAAGGAAACGTCGTCTTTACATATCTGCCACTGTGCAGGGGAATCCGTGTAGGTGTTCGAGTGTTCGAAGCGTAATGCATGAGAAATGGTAAGTAAACGCCGTATTTACACATCTGCCACTGTGCAGGAGAATCCGTATAGGTGTTTGTGTGTTCGAACCCTAATGCGTGAGAAATGGTAAGTAAACGCCGTATTTACGTAGTGCCGCTGTGCAGGAGAATCCGTATAGGTGTTCGAGTGTTCGCACCGTAATGTGTGAGAAATGGTAAGTAAACGTCGTATTTACATATCTGCCACTGTGCAGGAGAATCCATATAGGTGTTCGACTGTTCGATGCGTAATGCGTGAGAAATGGTAAGTAACGTCGTATTTACATATCTGCCACTGTGCAGGAGAATCCGTGTAGGTGCTCGATTGTTCGAACCCTAATGCGTGAGAAATGGTAAGTAAACCCCGTATTTACATATCTGCCACTATGCAGGAGAATCTGTATAGGTGTTCGAGTGTTCGAATCCTAATGCATGAGAAATGGTAAGTAAACGTCGTATTTACGTATCTGCCACTGTGCAGGAGAATCTGTGTAGGTGTTCGAGTGTTCGAACCCTAAAGCGTGAGAAATGGTAAGTAAACGCCGTATTTACATATTTGCCACTGTGCAAGAGAATCCGTATAGGTGTTCGTGTGTTCGAACCCAAATGCGTGAGAAATGGTATGTAAACGGCGTATTTACATATCTGCCACTGTGGAGGAGAATCCGTATATGTGTTCGCGTGTTCGAAGCGTAATGCGTGAGAAATGGTAAGTAAACGCCGTATTTACATATCTGCCACTGTCCAGGAGAATCCGTATAGGTGTTCGAGTGTTCCAACCCTAATGCGTGAGAAATGGTAAGTAAACGCCGTATTTACGTATCTGCCACTGTGCAGGAGAATCCGTATAGGTGTTCGAGTGTTCGAAGCGTAATGCAAGAGAAATGGTAAGTAAACGCCGTATTTACATATCTGCCACTGTGCAGGCGCATCCGTATAGGTGTTCGTGTGTTCGAACCCTAATGCGTGAGAAATGGTAAGTAAACGCCGTATTTACATATCTGCCACTGTGCAGGAGAATCCGTATAGGTGTTCGAGTGTTCGAAGCGTAATGCGTGAGAAATGGTAAGTAAACGCCGTATTTACATATATGCCACTGCGCAGGAGAATCCGTATAGGTGTTCGTGTGTTCGAACCCTAATGCGTGAGAAATGGTAAGTAAACGCCGTATTTACATATCTGCCACTGTGGAGGAGAATCCGTATAGGTGTTCGAGTGTTCGAAGCGTAATGCGTGAGAAATGGTAAGTAAACGCCGTATTTACATATCTGCCACTGTGCATGAGAATCCGTATAGGTGTTCGAGTGTTCGAACCGTAATGCGTGAGAAATGGTAAGTAAACAGCGTATTTACATATCTGCCACTGTGCAGGAGAATCCGTATAGGTGTTCGTGTGTTCGAACCCTAATGCGTGAGAAATCGTAAGTAAACGCCGTATTTACATATCTGCCACTGTGCAGGAGAATCCGTATAGGTGTTCGAGTGTTCGAAGCGTAATGCGTGAGAAATGGTAAGTAAACGCCGTATTTACATATATGCCACTGTGCAGGAGAATCCGTATAGGTGTTCGAGTGTTCGAACCCTAATGCGTGAGAAATGGTAAGTAACGTTGTATTTACATATCTGCCACTGTGCAGGAGAATCCGTGTTGGTGTTCGATTGTTCGAACCCTAATGCGTGAGAAATGGTAAGTAAACCCCGTATTTACATATCTGCCACTGTGCAGGAGAATCTGTATAGGTGTTCGAGTGTTCGAATCCTAATGCATGAGAAATGGTAAGTAAACGTCGTATTTACGTATCTGCCACTGTGCAGGAGAATCTGTGTAGGTGTTCGAGTGTTCGAACCCTAAAGCGTGAGAAATGGTAAGTAAACGCCGTATTTACATATTTGCCACTGTGCAAGAGAATCCGTACAGGTGTTCGTGTGTTCGAACCCAAATGCGTGAGAAATGGTATGTAAACGGCGTATTTACATATCTGCCACTGTGGAGGAGAATCCGTATATGTGTTCGAGTGTTCGAAGCGTAATGCGTGAGAAATGGTAAGTAAACGCCGTATTTACATATCTGCCACTGTCCAGGAGAATCCGTATAGGTGTTCGAGTGTTCCAACCCTAATGCGTGAGAAATGGTAAGTAAACGCCGTATTTACGTATCTGCCACTGTGCAGGAGAATCCGTATAGGTGTTCGAGTGTTCGAAGCGTAATGCATGAGAAATGGTAAGTAAACGCCGTATTTACATATCTGCCACTGTGCAGGAGCATCCGTATAGGTGTTCGTGTGTTCGAACCCTAATGCGTGAGAAATGGTAAGTAAACGCCGTATTTACATATCTGCCACTGTGCAGGAGAATCCGTATAGGTGTTCGAGTGTTCGAAGCGTAATGCGTGAGAAATGGTAAGTAAACGCCGTATTTACATATATGCCACTGCGCAGGAGAATCCGTATAGGTGTTCGTGTGTTCGAACCCTAATGCGTGAGAAATGGTAAGTAAACGCCGTATTTACATATCTGCCACTGTGGAGGAGAATCCGTATAGGTGTTCGAGTGTTCGAAGCGTAATGCGTGAGAAATGGTAAGTAAACGCCGTATTTACATATCTGCCACTGTGCATGAGAATCCGTATAGGTGTTCGAGTGTTCGAACCGTAATGCGTGAGAAATGGTAAGTAAACAGCGTATTTACATATCTGCCACTGTGCAGGAGAATCCGTATAGGTGTTCGAGTGTTCGAAGCGTAATGCGTGAGAAATGGTAAGTAAACGCCGTATTTACATATATGCCACTGTGCAGGAGAATCCGTATAGGTGTTCGTGTGTTCGAACCCTAATGCGTGAGAAATGATAAGTAAACGTCGTATTTACATATCTGCCACTGTGTAGGAGAATCCGTGTAGGTGTTCGAGTGTTCGAACCCTAATGCATGAGAAATGGTAAGTGAACGTCGTATTTACATATCTGCCACTGTGCAGGAGAATCCGTATAGGTGTTCGAGTGTTCGAACCCTAATGCGTGAGAAATGGTAAGTCAACATCGTATTTACAAATCTGCCACTGTGCAGGAGAATCCGTGTAGGTGTTCGTGTGTTCGAACCGTAATGCGTGAGAAATGGTAAGTAAACGCCGTATTTACATATCTGCCACTGTGCAGGAGAATCCGTATAGATGTTCGTGTGTTCGAACCGTAATGCATGAGAAAGGGTAAGTAAACGCCGTATTTAGATATCTGCCACTGTGCAGGAGAACCCGTATAGGTGTTCGAGTGTTCGAACCGTAATGCGTGAGAAACGGTAAGTAAACGCCGTATTTACATATCTGCCACTGTGCAGGAGAATCCGTATAGGTGTTCGAGTGTTCGAAGCGTAATGCGTCAGAAATGGTAAGTAAACGTCGTATTTACATATCTGCCACTGTGCAGGAGAATCCGTGTAGGTGTTCGATTGTTCGACCCCTAATACGTGAGAAATGGTAAGTAAACGCCATATTTACATATCTGCCACTGTGTAGGAGAATCCGTATAGGTGTTCGAGTGTTCGAAGCGTAATGCGTGAGAAATGGTAAGGAAACGTCGTCTTTACATATCTGCCACTGTGCAGGGGAATCCGTGTAGGTGTTCGAGTGTTCGAAGCGTAATGCATGAGAAATGGTAAGTAAACGCCGTATTTACACATCTGCCACTGTGCAGGAGAATCCGTATAGGTGTTTGTGTGTTCGAACCCTAATGCGTGAGAAATGGTAAATAAACGCCGTATTTACGTAGTGCCGCTGTGCAGGAGAATCCGTATAGGTGTTCGATTGTTCGCACCGTAATGTGTGAGAAATGGTAAGTAAACGTCGTATTTACATATCTGCCACTGTGCAGGAGAATCCATATAGGTGTTCGAGTGTTCGATGCGTAATGCGTGAGAAATGGTAAGTAACGTCGTATTTACATATCTGCCACTGTGCAGGAGAATCCGTGTAGGTGTTCGATTGTTCGAACCCTAATGCGTGAGAAATGGTAAGTAAACCCCGTATTTACATATCTGCCACTGTGCAGGAGAATCTGTATAGGTGTTCGAGTGTTCGAATCCTAATGCATGAGAAATGGTAAGTAAACGTCGTATTTACGTATCTGCCACTGTGCAGGAGAATCTGTGTAGGTGTTCGAGTGTTCGAACCCTAAAGCGTGAGAAATGGTAAGTAAACGCCGTATTTACATATTTGCCACTGTGCAAGAGAATCCGTATAGGTGTTCGTGTGTTCGAACCCAAATGCGTGAGAAATGGTATGTAAACGGCGTATTTACATATCTGCCACTGTGGAGGAGAATCCGTATATGTGTTCGAGTGTTCGAAGCGTAATGCGTGAGAAATGGTAAGTAAACGCCGTATTTACATATCTGCCACTGTCCAGGAGAATCCGTATAGGTGTTCGAGTGTTCCAACCCTAATGCGTGAGAAATGGTAAGTAAACGCCGTATTTACGTATCTGCCACTGTGCAGGAGAATCCGTATAGGTGTTCGAGTGTTCGAAGCGTAATGCATGAGAAATGGTAAGTAAACGCCGTATTTACATATCTGCCACTGTGCAGGAGCATCCGTATAGGTGTTCGTGTGTTCGAACCCTAATGCGTGAGAAATGGTAAGTAAACGCCGTATTTACATATCTGCCACTGTGCAGGAGAATCCGTATAGGTGTTCGACTGTTCGAAGCGTAATGCGTGAGAAATGGTAAGTAAACGCCGTATTTACATATATGCCACTGCGCAGGAGAATCCGTATAGGTGTTCGTGTGTTCGAACCCTAATGCGTGAGAAATGGTAAGTAAACGCCGTATTTACATATCTGCCACTGTGGAGGAGAATCCGTATAGGTGTTCGAGTGTTCGAAGCGTAATGCGTGAGAAATGGTAAGTAAACGCCGTATTTACATATCTGCCACTGTGCATGAGAATCCGTATAGGTGTTCGAGTGTTCGAACCGTAATGCGTGAGAAATGGTAAGTAAACAGCGTATTTACATATCTGCCACTGTGCAGGAGAATCCGTATAGGTGTTCGTGTGTTCGAACCCTAATGCGTGAGAAATCGTAAGTAAACGCCGTATTTACATATCTGCCACTGTGCAGGAGAATCCGTATAGGTGTTCGAGTGTTCGAAGCGTAATGCGTGAGAAATGGTAAGTAAACGCCGTATTTACATATATGCCACTGTGCAGGAGAATCCGTATAGGTGTTCGAGTGTTCGAACCCTAATGCGTGAGAAATGGTAAGTAACGTCGTATTTACATATCTGCCACTGTGCAGGGGAATCCGTGTAGGTGTTCGATTGTTCGAACCCTAATGCGTGAGAAATGGTAAGTAAACCCCGTATTTACATATCTGCCACTGTGCAGGAGAATCTGTATAGGTGTTCGAGTGTTCGAATCCTAATGCATGAGAAATGGTAAGTAAACGTCGTATTTACGTATCTGCCACTGTGCAGGAGAATCTGTGTAGGTGTTCGAGTGTTCGAACCCTAAAGCGTGAGAAATGGTAAGTAAACGCCGTATTTACATATTTGCCACTGTGCAAGAGAATCCGTATAGGTGTTCGTGTGTTCGAACCCAAATGCGTGAGAAATGGTATGTAAACGGCGTATTTACATATCTGCCACTGTGGAGGAGAATCCGTATATGTGTTCGAGTGTTCGAAGCGTAATGCGTGAGAAATGGTAAGTAAACGCCGTATTTACATATCTGCCACTGTCCAGGAGAATCCGTATAGGTGTTCGAGTGTTCCAACCCTAATGCGTGAGAAATGGTAAGTAAACGCCGTATTTACGTATCTGCCACTGTGCAGGAGAATCCGTATAGGTGTTCGAGTGTTCGAAGCGTAATGCATGAGAAATGGTAAGTAAACGCCGTATTTACATATCTGCCACTGTGCAGGAGAATCCGTCTAGGTGTTCGAGTGTTCGAACCCTAACGCATGAGAAATGGTAGGTAAACGTCGTATTTACATATCTGCCACTGTGCAGGAGAATCCGTATAGGTGTTCGAGTGTTCGAAGCGTAATGCGTGAGAAATGGAAAGTAAACGCCGTATTTACATATCTGCCACTGTGCAGGAGAATCCGTATAGATGTTCGAGTGTTCGAACCGTAATGCGTGAGAAATGGTAAGTAAACGCCGTATTTACATATCTGCCACTGTGCAGGAGAATCCGTATAGATGTTCGTGTGTTCGAACACTAATGCGTGAGAAATGGTAAGTAAACGCCGTATTTACATATCTGCCACTGTGCAGGAGAATCCGTATAGGTGTTAGAGTGTTCGAAGCGTAATGCATGAGAAATGGTAAGTAAACGTCGTATTTACATATCTGCCACTGTGCAGGAGCATCCGTATAGGTGTTCGTGTGTTCGAACCCTAATGCGTGAGAAATGGTAAGTAAACGCCGTATTTACATATCTGCCACTGTGGAGGAGAATCCGTATAGGTGTTCGAGTGTTCGAAGCGTAATGCGTGAGAAATGGTAAGTAAACGCCGTATTTACATATATGCCACTGTGCAGGAGGAATCCGTATAGGTGTTCGTGTGTTCGAACCCTAATGCGTGAGAAATGGTAAGTAAACGTCGTATTTACATATCTGCCACTGTGCAGGAGAATCCGTGTAGGTGTTCGAGTGTTCGAACCCTAATGCATGAGAAATGGTAAGTGAACGTCGTATTTACATATCTGCCACTGTGCAGGAGAATCCGTATAGGTGTTCGAGTGTTCGAACCCTAATGCATGAGAATTGGTAAGTAAACCTCGTATTTACAAATCTGCCACTGTGCAGGAGAATCCGTGTAGGTGTTCGATTGTTCGAACCCTAATGCGTGAGAAATGGTAAGTAAACACCGTATTTACATATCTGCCACTGTGCAGGAGAATCCGTATAGGTGTTCGAGTGTTCGAACCCTAAAGCATGAGAAATGGTAAGTAAACGTCGTATTTACATATCAGCCACTGTGCAGGAGAATCCGAATAGGTGCTCGAGTGTTCGAAGCGTAATGCGTGAGAAATGGTAAGTAAACGTCGTATTGACATATCTGCCACTGTGCAGGAGAATCCGTGTAGGTGTTCGATTGTTCGAACCCTAATGCGTGAGAAATGGTATGTAAACGGCGTATTTACATATCTGCCACTGTGGAGGAGAATCCGTATATGTGTTCGAGTGTTCGAAGCGTAATGCGTGAGAAATGGTAAGTAAACGCCGTATTTACATATCTGCCACTGTCCAGGAGAATCCGTATAGGTGTTCGAGTGTTCCAACCCTAATGTGTGAGAAATGGTAAGTAAACGCCGTATTTACGTATCTGCCACTGTGCAGGAGAATCCGTATAGGTGTTCGAGTGTTCGAAGCGTAATGCATGAGAAATGGTAAGTAAACGCCGTATTTACATATCTGCCACTGTGCAGGAGCATCCGTATAGGTGTTCATGTGTTCGAACCCTAATGCGTGAGAAATGGTAAGTAAACGCCGTATTTACATATCTGCCACTGTGCAGGAGAATCCGTATAGGTGTTCGAGTGTTCGAAGCGTAATGCGTGAGAAATGGTAAGTAAACGCCGTATTTACATATATGCCACTGTGCAGGAGAATCCGTATAGGTGTTCGTGTGTTCGAACCCTAATGCGTGAGAAATGGTAAGTAAACGCCGTATTTACATATCTGCCACTGTGGAGGAGAATCCGTATAGGTGTTCGAGTGTTCGAAGCGTAATGCGTGAGAAATGGTAAGTAAACGCCGTATTTACATATCTGCCACTGTGCATGAGAATCCGTATAGGTGATCGAGTGTTCGAACCGTAATGCGTGAGAAATGGTAAGTAAACAGCGTATTTACATATCTGCCACTGTGCAGGAGAATCCGTATAGGTGTTCGTGTGTTCGAACCCTAATGCGTGAGAAATCGTAAGTAAACGCCGTATTTACATATCTGCCACTGTGGAGGAGAATCCGTATAGGTGTTCGAGTGTTCGAAGCGTAATGCGTGAGAAATGGTAAGTAAACGCCGTATTTACATATATGCCACTGTGCAGGAGAATCCGTATAGGTGTTCGTGTGTTCGAACCCTAATGCGTGAGAAATGGTAAGTAAACGTCGTATTTACATATCTGCCACTGTGCAGGAGAATCCGTGTAGGTGTTCGAGTGTTCGAACCCTAATGCATGAGAAATGGTAAGTGAACGTCGTATTTACATATCTGCCACTGTGCAGGAGAATCCGTATAGGTGTTCGAGTGTTCGAACCCTAATGCGTGAGAAATGGTAAGTAAACATCGTATTTACAAATCTGCCACTGTGCAGGAGAATCCGTGTAGGTGTTCGATTGTTCGAACCCTAATGCGTGAGGAATGGTAAGTAAACACCGTATTTACATATCTGCCACTGTGCAGGAGAATCCGTATAGGTGTTCGAGTGTTCGAACCCTAAAGCATGAGAAATTGTAAGTAAACGTCGTATTTACATATCAGCCACTGTGCAGGAGAATCCGAATAGGTGTTCGAGTGTTCGAAGCGTAATGCGTGAGAAATGGTAAGTAAACGTCGTATTGACATATCTGCCACTGTGCAGGAGAATCCGTGTAGGTGTTCGATTGTTCGAACCCTAATGCGTGAGAAATGGTAAGTAAACACCGTATTTACATATCTGCCACTGTGCAGGAGAATCCGTCTAGGTGTTCGAGTGTTCGAACCCTAACGCATGAGAAATGGTAGGTAAACGTCGTATTTACATATCTGCCACTGTGCAGGAGAATCCGTATAGGTGTTCGAGTGTTCGAAGCGTAATGCGTGAGAAATGGAAAGTAAACGCCGTATTTACATATCTGCCACTGTGCAGGAGAATCCGTATAGATGTTCGAGTGTTCGAACCGTAATGCGTGAGAAATGGTAAGTAAACGCCGTATTTACATATCTGCCACTGTGCAGGAGAATCCGTATAGATGTTCGTGTGTTCGAACACCAATGCGTGAGAAATGGTAAGTAAACGCCGTATTTACATATCTGCCACTGTGCAGGAGAATCCGTATAGGTGTTAGAGTGTTCGAAGCGTAATGCATGAGAAATGGTAAGTAAACGTCGTATTTACATATCTGCCACTGTGCAGGAGCATCCGTATAGGTGTTCGTGTGTTCGAACCCTAATGCGTGAGAAATGGTAAGTAAACGCCGTATTTACATATCTGCCACTGTGGAGGAGAATCCGTATAGGTGTTCGAGTGTTCGAAGCGTAATGCGTGAGAAATGGTAAGTAAACGCCGTATTTACATATATGCCACTGTGCAGGAGAATCCGTATAGGTGTTCGTGTGTTCGAACCCTAATGCGTGAGAAATGGTAAGTAAACGTCGTATTTACATATCTGCCACTGTGCAGGAGAATCCGTGTAGGTGTTCGAGTGTTCGAACCCTAATGCATGAGAAATGGTAAGTGAACGTCGTATTTACATATCTGCCACTGTGCAGGAGAATCCGTATAGGTGTTCGAGTGTTCGAACCCTAATGCATGAGAATTGGTAAGTAAACCTCGTATTTACAAATCTGCCACTGTGCAGGAGAATCCGTGTAGGTGTTCGATTGTTCGAACCCTAATGCGTGAGAAATGGTAAGTAAACACCGTATTTACATATCTGCCACTGTGCAGGAGAATCCGTATAGGTGTTCGAGTGTTCGAACCCTAAAGCATGAGAAATGGTAAGTAAACGTCGTATTTACATATCAGCCACTGTGCAGGAGAATCCGAATAGGTGTTCGAGTGTTCGAAGCGTAATGCGTGAGAAATGGTAAGTAAACGTCGTATTGACATATCTGCCACTGTGCAGGAGAATCCGTGTAGGTGTTCGATTGTTCGAACCCTAATGCGTGAGAAATGGTAAGTAAACACCGTATTTACATATCTGCCACTGTGCAGGAGAATCCGTCTAGGTGTTCGAGTGTTCGAACCCTAACGCATGAGAAATGGTAGGTAAACGTCGTATTTACATATCTGCCACTGTGCAGGAGAATCCGTATAGGTGTTCGAGTGTTCGAAGCGTAATGCGTGAGAAATGGAAAGTAAACGCCGTATTTACATATCTGCCACTGTGCAGGAGAATCCGTATAGATGTTCGAGTGTTCGAACCGTAATGCGTGAGAAATGGTAAGTAAACGCCGTATTTACATATCTGCCACTGTGCAGGAGAATCCGTATAGATGTTCGTGTGTTCGAACACTAATGCGTGAGAAATGGTAAGTAAACGCCGTATTTACATATCTGCCACTGTGCAGGAGAATCCGTATAGGTGTTCGAGTGTTCGAACCGTAATGCGTGAGAAATGGTAAGTAAACGCCGTATTTACATATCTGCCACTGTGCAGGAGAATCCGTATAGGTGTTCGAGTGTTCGAAGCGTAATGCGTGAGAAATGGAAAGTAAACGCCGTATTTACATATCTGCCACTGTGCAGGAGAATCCGTATAGATGTTCGAGTGTTCGAACCGTAATGCGTGAGAAATGGTAAGTAAACGCCGTATTTACATATCTGCCACTGTGCAGGAGAATCCGTATAGATGTTCGTGTGTTCGAACACTAATGCGTGAGAAATGGTAAGTAAACGCCGTATTTACATATCTGCCACTGTGCAGGAGAATCCGTGTAGGTGTTCGAGTGTTCGAACCCCAATGCATGAGAAATGGTAATTGAACGTCGTATTTACATATCTGCCACTGTGCAGGAGAATCCGTATAGGTGTTCGAGTGTTCGAACCCTAATGCGTGAGAAATGGTAAGTAAACATCGTATTTACAAATCTGCCACTGTGCAGGAGAATCCGTGTAGGTGTTCGATTGTTCGAACCCTAATGCGTGAGAAATGGTAAGTAAACACCGTATTTACATATCTGCCACTGTGCAGGAGAATCCGTATAGGTGTTCGAGTGTTCGAACCCTAAAGCATGAGAAATGGTAAGTAAACGTCGTATTTACATATCAGCCACTGTGCAGGAGAATCCGAATAGGTGCTCGAGTGTTCGAAGCGTAATGCGTGAGAAATGGTAAGTAAACGTCGTATTGACATATCTGCCACTATGCAGGAGAATCCGTGTAGGTGTTCGATTGTTCGAACCCTAATGCGTGAGAAATGGTAAGTAAACACCGTATTTACATATCTGCCACTGTGCAGGAGAATCCGTCTAGGTGTTCGAGTGTTCGAACCCTAACGCATGAGAAACGGTAGGTAAACGTCGTATTTACATATCTGCCACTGTGCAGGAGAATCCGTATAGGTGTTCGAGTGTTCGAAGCGTAATGCGTGAGAAATGGAAAGTAAACGCCGTATTTACATATCTGCCACTGTGCAGGAGAATCCGTATAGATGTTCGAGTGTTCGAACCGTAATGCGTGAGAAATGGTAAGTAAACGCCGTATTTACATATCTGCCACTGTGCAGGAGAATCCATATAGATGTTCGTGTGTTCGAACCCTAATGCGTGAGAAATGGTAAGTAAACGCCGTATTTACATATCTGCCACTGTGCAGGAGAATCCGTATAGGTGTTCGAGTGTTCGAACCGTAATGCGTGAGAAATGGTAAGTAAACGTCGTATTTACATATCTGCCACTGTGCAGGAGAATCCGTATAGGTGTTCGAGTGTTCGAAGCGTAATGCGTCAGAAATAGTAAGTAAACGTCGTATTTACATATCTGCCACTGTGCAGGAGAATCCGTGTAGGTGTTCGACTGTTCGAACCCTAATACATGAGAAATGGTAAGTAAACGCCATATTTACATATCTGCTACTGTGCAGGATAATCCGTATAGGTGTTCGAGTGTTCGATCCCTAATGCATGGGAAATGGTAAGTAAACGTCGTATTTACAAATCTGCCACTGTGTAGGAGAATCCGTCTAGGTGTTCGAGTGTTCGAACGCTAATGCGTGAGAAATGGTAAGTAAATGCCGTATTTACATATTTGCCACTGTGCAGTAGAATCCGTATAGGTGTTCGTGTGTTCGAACCCAATTGCGTGAGAAATGGCAAGTAAACGCCGTATTTACATATCTGCCACTGTGCAGGAGAATCCGTATAGGTGTTTGATTGTCCGAACCGTAATGCGTGAGAAATGGTAAGTATTTGCCATATTTTCATATCTGTCACTGTGTAGGAGAATCCGTATAGGTGTTCGAGTGTTCGAATCCTAATGCATGAGAAATGGTAAGTAAACGCCGTATTTACATATATGCCACTGTGCAGGAGAACCGTATAGGTGTTCGAGTGGTCGAAGTGTAATGCCTGAGAAATGGCCAGTAAACGTCGTATTTACATATCTGGTACTGTGCTGGAGAATCCGTGTAGGTGTCCGATTGTTCGAACCCTAATGCGTGAGAAATGGTAAGAAAACACCGTATTTACATATCTGCCACGGTGCAGGAGAATCCGTATAGGTGTTCGAGTGTTCGAACCCTAATGCATGAGAAATGGTAGGTAAACGTCGTATTTACATATCTGCCACTGTGCAGGAGAATCCGTATAGGTGTTCGAGTGTTCGAAGCGTAATGCGTGAGAAATGGTAAGTAACGTCGTATTTACATATCTGCCACTGTGCAGGAGAATCCGTATAGGTGTTCGAGTGCTCGAACCCTAATGCGTGAGAAATGGTAAGTAAACGTCGTATTTACGTATCTGCCGCTGTGCAGGAGAATCTGTGTAGGTGTTCGAGTGTTCGAACCCTAAAGCGTGAGAAATGGTAAGTAAACGCCGTATTTACATATTTGCCACTGTGCAAGAGAATCCGTATAGGTGTTCGTGTGTTCGAACCCAAATGCGTGAGAAATGGTATGTAAACGGCGTATTTACATATCTGCCACTGTGGAGGAGAATCCGTATATGTGTTCGAGTGTTCGAAGCGTAATGCGTGAGAAATGGTAAGTAAACGCCGTATTTACATATCTGCCACTGTCCAGGAGAATCCGTATAGGTGTTCCTGTGTTCCAACCCTAATGCGTGAGAAATGGTAAGTAAACGCCGTATTTACGTATCTGCCACTGTGCAGGAGAATCCGTATAGGTGTTCGAGTGTTCGAAGCGTAATGCATGAGAAATGGTAAGTAAACGCCGTATTTACATATCTGCCACTGTGCAGGAGCATCCGTATAGGTGTTCGTGTGTTCGAACCCTAATGCGTGAGAAATGGTAAGTAAACGCCGTATTTACATATCTGCCACTGTGCAGGAGAATCCGTATAGGTGTTCGAGTGTTCGAAGCGTAATGCGTGAGAAATGGTAAGTAAACGCCGTATTTACATATATGCCACTGTGCAGGAGAATCCGTGTAGGTGTTCGTGTGTTCGAACCCTAATGCGTGAGAAATGGTAAGTAAACGCCGTATTTACATATCTGCCACTGTGGAGGAGAATTCGTATAGGTGTTCGAGTGTTCGAAGCGTAATGCGTGAGAAATGGTAAGTAAACGCCGTATTTACATATCTGCCACTGTGCATGAGAATCCGTATAGGTGTTCGAGTGTTCGAACCGTAATGCGTGAGAAATGGTAAGTAAACGGCGTATTTACATATCTGCCACTGTGCAGGAGAATCCGTATAGGTGTTCGTGTGTTCGAACCCTAATGCGTGAGAAATCGTAAGTAAACGCCGTATTTACATATCTGCCACTGTGCAGGAGAATCCGTATAGGTGTTCGAGTGTTCGAAGCGTAATGCGTGAGAAATGGTAAGTAAACGCCGTATTTACATATATGCCACTGTGCAGGAGAATCCGTATAGGTGTTCGTGTGTTCGAACCCTAATGCGTGAGAAATGGCAAGTAAACGTCGTATTTACATATCTGCCACTGTGCAGGAGAATCCGTGTAGGTGTTCGAGTGTTCGAACCCTAATGCATGAGAAATGGTAACTGAACGTCGTATTTACATATCTGCCACTGTGCAGGAGAATCCGTATAGGTGTTCGAGTGTTCGAACCCTAATGCGTGAGAAATGGTAAGTAAACATCGTATTTACAAATCTGCCACTGTGCAGGAGAATCCGCGTAGGTGTTCGATTGTTCGAACCCTAATGCGTGAGAAATGGTAAGTAAACACCGTATTTACATATCTGCCACTGTGCAGGAGAATCCGTATAGGTGTTCGAGTGTTCGAACCCTAAAGCATGAGAAATGGTAAGTAAACGTCGTATTTACATATCAGCCACTGTGCAGGAGAATCCGAATAGGTGTTTGAGTGTTCGAAGCGTAATGCGTGAGAAATGGTAAGTAAACGTCGTATTGACATATCTGCCACTGTGCAGGAGAATCCGTGTAGGTGTTCGATTGTTCGAACCCTAATGCGCGAGAAATGGTAAGTAAACACCGTATTTACATATCTGCCACTGTGCAGGAGAATCCGTCTAGGTGTTCGAGTGTTCGAACCCTAACGCATGAGAAATGGTAGGTAAACGTCGTATTTACATATCTGCCACTGTGCAGGAGAATCCGTATAGGTGTTCGAGTGTTCGAAGCGTAATGCGTGAGAAATGGAAAGTAAACGCCGTATTTACATATCTGCCACTGTGCAGGAGAATCCGTATAGATGTTCGAGTGTTCGAACCGTAATGCGTGAGAAATGGTAAGTAAACGCCGTATTTACATATCTGCCACTGTGCAGGAGAATCCGTATAGATGTTCGTGTGTTCGAACCCTAATGCGTGAGAAATGATAAGTAAACGCCGTATTTACATATCTGCCACTGTGCAGGAGAATCCGTATAGGTGTTCTAGTGTTCGAACCGTAATGCGTGAGAAATGGTAAGTAAACGCCGTATTTACATATCTGCCACTGTGCAGGAGAATCCGTATAGGTGTTCGAGTGTTCGAAGCGTAATCCGTCAGAAATGGTAAGTAAACGTCGTATTTACATATCTGCCACTGTGCAGGAGAATCCGTGTAGGTGTTCGACTGTTCGAACCCTAATACATGAGAAATGGTAAGTAAACGCCATGTTTACATATCTGCTACTGTGCAGGAGAATCCGTATAGGTGTTCGAGTGTTCGATCCCTAATGCATGGGAAATGGTAAGTAAACGTCGTATTTACAAATCTGCCACTGTGTAGGAGAATCCGTCTAGGTGTTCGAGTGTTCGAACGCTAATGCGTGAGAAATGGTAAGTAAATGCCGTATTTACATATTTGCCACTGTGCAGGAGAATCCGTATAGGTGTTCGTGTGTTCGAACCCAATTGCGTGAGAAATGGTAAGTAAACGCCGTATTTACATATCTGCCACTGTGCAGGAGAATCCGTATAGGTGTTTGAGTGTCCGAACCGTAATGCGTGAGAAATGGTAAGTATTTGCCGTATTTTCATATCTGTCACTGTGCAGGAGAATCCGTATAGGTGTTCGAGTGTTCGAATCCTAATGCATGAGAAATGGTAAGTAAACGCCGTATTTACATATATGCCACTGTGCAGGAGAACCGTATAAGTGTTCGAGTGTTCGAAGTGGAATGCCTGAGAAATGGTCAGTAAACGTCGTATTTACATATCTGGTACTGTGCTGGAGAATCCGTGTAGGTGTCCGATTGTTCGAACCCTAATGCGTGAGAAATGGTAGGAAAACTCCGTATTTACATATCGGCCACGGTGCAGGAGAATCCGTATAGGTGTTCGAGTGTTCGAACCCTAATGCATGAGAAATGGTAGGTAAATGTCGTATTTACATATCTGCCACTGTGCAAGAGAATCCGTATAGGTGTTCGAGTGTTCGAAGCGTAATGCGTGAGAAATGGTAAGTAAACGCCGTATTTACATATCTGCCACTGTGCAGGAGAATCCGTATAGGTGTTCATGTGTTCGAACCCTAATGCGTGAGAAATGGTAAGTAAACGCCGTATTTACATATCTGCCACTGTGCAGGAGAATCCGTATAGGTGTTCGAGTGTTCGAAGCGTAATGCGTGAGAAATGGTAAGTAAACGTCGTCTTTACATATCTGCCACTGTGCAGGAGAACCCGTGTAGGTGTTCGAGTGTTCGAAGCGTAATGCATGAGAAATGGTAAGTAAACGCCGTATTTACATATCTGCCACTGTGCAGGAGAATCCGTATAGGTGTTCGGGTGTTCGAACCCTAATGCGTGAGAAATGGTAAGTAAACGCCGTATTTACATATCTGCCACTGTGCAGGAGAATCCGTATAGGTGTTCGAATGTTCAAACCGTAATGCGTGAGAAATGTTAAGTAAACGCCGTATTTACATATCTGCCACTGTGAAGGAGAACCGTATAGGTGTTCGAGTGTTCGAAGCGTAATGCCTGAGAAATGGTCAGTAAACGTCGTATTTACATATCTGGCACTGTGCAGGAGAATCCGTGTAGGTGTTCGATTGTTCGAACCCTAATGCGTGAGAAATGGTAAGAAAACACCGTCTTTATATATCTGCCACGGTGCAGGAGAATCCGTATAGGTGTTCGAGCGTTCAAACCCTAATGCATGAGAAATGGTAGGTAAACGTCGTATTTACATATCTGCCACTGTGCAGGAGAATCCGTATAGGTGTTCGAGTGTTCGAAGCGTAATGCGTGAGAAATGGTAAGTAAACGCCGTATTTACATATCTGCCACTGTGCAGGAGAATCCGTATAGGTGTTCGTGTGTTCGAACCCTAATGCGTGAGAAATGGTAAGTAAACGCCGTATTTACATATCTGCCACTGTGCAGGAGAATCCGTATAGGTGTTCGAGTGTTCGAAGCGTAATGCGTGAGAAATGGTAAGTAAACGTCGTCTTTACATATCTGCCACTGTGCAGGAGAACCCGTGTAGGTGTTCGAGTGTTCGAAGCGTAATGCATGAGAAATGGTAAGTAAACGCCGTATTTACGTATCTGCCACTGTGCAGGAGAATCCGTATAGGTGTTCGGGTGTTCGAACCCTAATGCGTGAGAAATGGTAAGTAAACGCCGTATTTACATATCTGCCACTGTGCAGGAGAATCCGTACAGGTGTTCGAATGTTCAAACCGTAATGCGTGAGAAATGTTAAGTAAACGCCGAATTTACATAGCTGCCACTGTGAAGGAGAACCGTATAGGTGTTCGAGTGTTCGAAGCGTAATGCCTGAGAAATGGTCAGTAAACGTCGTATTTACATATCTGGCACTGTGCAGAAGAATCCGTGTAGGTGTTCGATTGTTCGAACCCTAATGCGTGAGAAATGGTAAGAAAACACCGTCTTTACATATCTGCCACGGTGCAGGAGAATCCGTATAGGTGTTCGAGCGTTCAAACCCTAATGCATGAGAAATGGTAGGTAAACGTCGTATTTACATATCTGCCACTGTGCAGGAGAATCCGTATAGGTGTTCGAGTGTTCGAAGCGTAATGCGTGAGAAATGGTAAGTAAACGCCGTATTTACATATCTGCCACTGTGCAGGAGAATCCGTATAGGTGTTCGTGTGTTCGAACCCTAGTGCGTGAGAAATGGTAAGTAAACGCCGTATTTACATATCTGCCACTGTGCCGGAGAATCCGTATAGGTGTTCGAGTGTTCGAAGCGTAATGCGTGAGAAATGGTAAGTAAACGTCGTCTTTACATATCTGCCACTGTGCAGGAGAATCCGTGTTGGTGTTCGAGTGTTCGAAGCGTAATGCATGAGAAATGGTAAGTAAACGCCGTATTTACATATCTGCCACTGTGCAGGAGAATCCGTATAGGTGTTCGGGTGTTCGAACCCTAATGCGTGAGAAATGGAAAGTAAACGCCGTATTTACGTAGCGGCCGCTGTGCAGGAGAATCCGTATCGGTGTTCGATTGTTCGAAGCGTAATGCGTGAGAAATGGTAAGTAAACGCCGTATTTACATATCTGCCACTGTGCAGGAGAATCCGTATAGGTGTTCGTGTGTTCGAACCCTAATGCGTGAGAAATGATAAGTAAACGCCGCATTTACATATCTGCCACTGTGCAGGAGAATCTGTCTAGGTGTTCGAGTGTTCGAACCGTAATGCGTGAGAAATGGTAAGTAAACGCCGTATTTACATATCTGCCACTGTGCATGAGAATCCGTATAGGTGTTCGAGTGTTCGAAGCATAATGCGTGAGAAATGGTAAGTAAACGCCGTATTTACATATCTGCCACTGTGCAGGATAATCCGTATAGGTGTTCGAGTGTTCGAACCCTAATGCGTGAGAAATGGTAAGTAAACGCCGTATTTACGTAGCTACCGCTGTACGGGAGAATCCGTATAGGTGTTCGAGTGTTCGAAGCGTAATGCGTGAGAAATGGTAAGTAAATGCCGTATTTACATATCTGCCACTGTGCAGGAGAATCCGTATAGGTGTTCGAGTGTTCGAAGCGTAATGCGTGAGAAATGGTAAGTAAACGTCGTCTTTACATATCTACCACTGTGCAGGAGAATCCGTGTAGGTGTTCGAGTGTTCGAAGCGTAATGCATGAGAAATGGTAAGTAAACGCCGTATTTACATATCTGCCACTGTGCAGGAGAATCCGTATAGGTGTTCGGGTGTTCGAACCCTAATGCGTGAGAAATGGAAAGTAAACGCCGTATTTACGTAGCTGCCGCTGTGTAGGAGAATCCGTATCGGTGTTCGAGTGTTCGAAGCGTAATGCGTGAGAAATGGTAAGTAAACGCCATATTTACATATCTGCCACTGTGCAGGAGAATCCGTATAGGTTTTCGTGTGTTCGAACCCTAATGCGTGAGAAATGGTAAGTAAACGCCGTATTTACATATCTGCCACTGTGCAGGAGAATCCGTATAGGTGTTCGAGTGTTCGAAGCGTAATGCGTGAGAAATGGTAAGTAAACGTCGTCTTTACATATCTGCCACTGTGCAGGAGAACCCGTGTACGTGTTCGAGTGTTCGAAGCGTAATGCATGAGAAATGGTAAGTAAACGCCGTATTTACATATCCGCCACTGTGCAGGAGAATCCGTATAGGTGTTCGGGTGTTCGAACCCTAATGCGTGAGAAATGGTAAGTAAACGCCGTATTTACATATCTGCCACTGTGCAGGAGAATCTGTATAGGTGTTCGAATGTTCAAACCGTAATTCGTGAGAAATGTTAAGTAAACGCCGTATTTACATATCTGCCACTATGAAGGAGAACCGTATAGGTGTTCGAGTGTTCGAAGCGTAATGCCTGAGAAATGGTCAGTAAACGTCGTATTTACATATCTGGCACTGTGCAGGAGAATCCGTGTAGGTGTTCGATTGTTCGAACCCTAATGCGTGAGAAATGGTAAAAAAACACCGTATTTACATATCTGCCACGGTGCAGGAGAATCCGTATAGGTGTTCGAGTGTTCAAACCCTAATGCATGAGAAATGGTAGGTAAACGTCGTATTTACATATCTGCCACTGTGCAGGAGAATCAGTATAGGTGTTCGAGTGTTCGAAGCGTAATGCGTGAGAAATGGTAAGTAAACGCCGTATTTACATATCTGCCACTGTGCAGGAGAATCCGTATAGGTGTTCGTGTGTTCGAACCCTAATGCGTGAGAAATGGTAAGTAAACGCCGTATTTACATATCTGCCACTGTGCAGGAGAATCCGTATAGGTGTTCGAGTGTTCGAAGCGTAATGCGTGAGAAATGGTAAGTAAACGTCGTCTTTACATATCTGGCACT